>KZ062511.1:89559-135581 GCA_002091835.1 Anopheles maculatus | reverse complement strand
TCAAAAGTCTGCACCGATAACAACGTAGAAGTTGCCAACCGGCCGTACTACAGCCTGAGGAAACTTCTCTACTCAAAATACCTATCGCGACGGACGAAGCTGGGATTGTACAGAACCTTTATAGTCCCAGAACTCGCATACGCCTCTGAGACATGAACTTTTTCCAAAACTGACCAGACCCTCTTAGCCGCGTTCTTCGAGAGGAAGATGCTCAGAAGAATTTTTGGCCCCGAATGTGAGAAATGACATCGACGAGCTTTACGAACTGTATCTCACTATTATTTAACCTATTAGACTTGCCAGATCGGTAGGCTAGTCATGTCATGAGGATGACGCCGGACGACCCAGCCCGTAAAGTCCTTTTAGGCCGTCCAGATGGACAGAAGAGGCGTGGTAGGCCCAAACCGAGATCAAATGTCGTTCATACATCCGCCAGAACGGCCTGGATAATGGATTGGCAGACGACGGCGCTAGAGCGTTAGCGGTATCGAGGTTTGTTGCAGCAGGTCAAGACCGCGAAGCAGTTGTAGCGCCTGATAACAACAACAACAACCTGGCTTTTTTTTTATCCAGTCCAGACGATTTATCTTGTCCATCGAATTATGTCTCGTCAATGGTTAGTTCGGATAATCTAATCTAGCTTTTCGTTTTAATCTATTTTCCTTTATTTTGTTCAAGTGTTGAATTTACATCCTAACATACCTTTATGACTGGAGAACTTGCTATAAGGAGACGAGAATTCAATTTGGATTATCTTCCACAGAACAAAAACTGTTGGAAAAAGACGATATAGTACGCACGAATGTAATTGAAGAATAAGCTTGACCCCTTTTGTTAAAGATCCAATCGTAAGAACTACCCACAGGTGTTACACCAGACCAACTCGACTCCCCCATTCGGTCTTCATAACAGAAGAATGTGCTCTCTCATTCATTCCTATCGATCGAAATCGATCATTCCCATAAATTCGCCCGGAAATGGATGCTCAATCTTTCCGTTCGGGCAGGTTTCACCCAAACGTCAGCTTACAAATTCTCACGTCTCAAGATGAGACACTGGCGCAGTTTGTACCTAATGCGAGACATTTCGCTTTCCTTGCTCGGGCACAAAGATTGGTTTGTTTGATTTTTCCCCCCCACAAATACGACGATCGTTCCTTTTGATTTCGCTTGGAACGCAACCTGCGTGTGCCTAAGGTCTGTGTTTTTTTATTTCCCTCCCGGGTTTTAATGGCACCTTCCATCACGCACCATTGCGTGGAATTCATTTTAAACTATCCTCGACACAGCACTCGGCGTGTCGATGCGTGTGCCTGCCAATTGCTGTTGTTGTCTTTCGCTTACCTTTTGTGCGTTCGGTAAAGATGAAACCGTCCTGTAAATGTAAAGAAGCTGCTGAATGGGAAACGCAGTGTCGCTTCTCTCGGTGCGAATGGGAAGAGAGTTAATTTTGGTGCGAAAACTTTCGATCGTTTCGTATGCCGTCTTTGCCCGTTCACTTGCAACGGATGCGGTTGTAAGACAGATTCTTCGGTTAGAATGTTTGCTTGTAACAGTTTTGTTGGTTTGTTTGGACGAGACGCACAACTCTGCAAAAAGAGTTTCGTACCCTGGAATGGTGGGATTTTATTTATCCTCTGTTTTTTTATTTCCCACCAATATTCCTTTCCCTTTTTTTTCGTTGTTTGCATCTTTAATACGTACAATTTCATCCACGCTCCACGCGTACATCAGTTATCTCACCAAATTCCATGCCACACGCTTATTTGGGTCTTTGTCCGAAGCTATCTTTTCACTGGATGTTATTTTCGGGGATGTGTTTTGGTGCCGGTTTGTGCTTGTGTGCGCGTAATTATAGAAATTTGCGGAAATCGAAATTAACAACACAGCTCCATGGACTGAGAGACGTTCAGGTGAAGTTGGTGAAGCTTTTCCTGTTTTATGTGTGTTTCTCATTTATAACACAGCCTTTTATTGTGTGAAATTGTTTGCTGGATTGTCGGTGTGTTGAATATCGTCGGTCTTTGGTTTTACTTCAAATTAATTTAAAACAAACAATTGTACAATAAAGGAGAAACGGATACTGTACAAAAAAAAAAGAAATAAAAACACGAACAGTTCTATTCTCGTTACATTTATCTGGCGCTACGCTCAAAGAACCATCATTTGAAAGAAATTAGCAAATGATGAGGTGAAAAACCCCCACATGGTGGTGGGTTCACCAAAATTCGGCACCACACAGCAGCCTAATGCCATTGTATAATTTAATTTGAATACATTGTCCGTTTTGAAGGTTTCTATTTCCGACCTGTTGATATATGAAGCATTCGCTCACAACAGGTTCGATGTGAATATTAAATGTATGCTAACAGCTAATCGAACATGTTCTGCTGTGCGCACACGAAAATCGCAAATTTGAAGGGTAAAGTCAGGGCCGAAAAGATAGGTACCTCGAATGGGAAACATAAATTTATGCAACGCGTCAAATTAAAATATTCATCGACCGGCTTGTTTTGTGAGGGAGTTGTTTTTGTGGTATTCGCCAAAAACGCAATAATATTATAAGGCACATCTGAGTAAATCTCTAAAACGATGGACCTTAGAATGGTGTTAATTGTTTTGGTCTGGATCAGTCGACTCCAGGGCTAGAAAATTTATTTTGTTGATTTGTATGGACGATCGAGCATGTTTCCTGATAATGTTTGTAAAGTGTGATGAAATTTTCGATAGAGATGTTATCGAGAATCAATTTATTAACCATCTTTTTTTCTTACCTATCCAAAAATCAGAAGTCCTCGATACCATCCTATCTAATATTCTGGCCATTCTGGCGCACGCATTAACGCCATCAATCCATCTCAGTTTTCGCCGTTAACTCTTGATATTACCAGCTCATTGAAACCTTTTTGTGCTAGTTTTGGACAGAACCCGTGTTGCAGAAGTATTTTGCTATAAAAGTACTATACAATCCCAATTTTGACCGTCTTGGAGAAGTTTCGTAACGCTGCAGTATAACAGCGCCGTTGCTCACATATCAACATCTATGATATTTTCGCTGCAGACTTTCGATCTAAGAGCGGTGAAGTTTTGAACTACATGAAATATGTGACCGTCACTCTTGCGTAAATAAGTACATATATTGTCTCGTTAATCTCCAACCCAAAGAGCTCGTTCCTTTGATAAGCCTGATGATTTCCATGTCTTCAGCGTATGTTAGCATTGAGTTTACTCTATTGGATATGATCCACAAAGTTTCCAGGAGATAGACAAGGGCGCTTGATCTGATACATAATGTAGATTACTGTCATTTTAACTAGCCATGTAAGATCGACCATAATTCCGAAAGTGCTCATTGCGTCTTTTAATTTTGAAGATCTCTTTGGCAAGTTGTACATGCGAATTGAGTAATATTATTCGACAAAACGTTATAGCAGATATTGTTACTTACTTACTTATCAGGCGCAACAACTGCTCCGCGGTCTTGGTCTGTTACAACAATCCTCGATACTGATCACGGTTCAATTCAATATCCCGGTCGTTCTAACGGGTGCATCAACGCCATCACTTCATCTCAATTTGGCCTACCACGCCTCCTCTGTCCATGTGGATGGCATAAATGGACTTTACGAGCTGGGTCGTCCGGCGTCATCCTCATGACATGACTAGCCTACGGATCTGGCAAGTCTAATAGGTTAAATAGTAGTGAGATACAGTTTGTAAAGTTCGTCGATGTCATTTCTCACATTCGGGGCCAAAAATCCTTCTGAGCATCGTCCTCTCGAAGGTGGCTAAGAGGGTTTTGTCAGTTTTGTAGAGATTCCACGTTTCAGAGGCGAATGTGAGTACAGGGTCAACCCAGATGTGAGTACAGTACAGGAGTGCACCCTATCTTATCTCACTTATTGTGCATGGGGTAGATGTTCTCTCCGTTAGCCTACATAATAGTTTCCTACTATCTCTTTGATAAATGGATCGGTCGTGTCGGCAAAAAAAAATTAAAGTCGCTACAATTGTTACTCCTGCATTCTAATTTATCTCCCTTCTTGTATGTGGGACTAGAAGATGCCAGAATTCCTATCACAAGGGATCGATTCATTCTCCGTACCTTATTAATAAGTTGATGAATGTCATGTTCGAATGCTGCTCTTTAAGTATTGATCAGTTTCGTAACAAGTCCGTCGATGACTGATGCCTTAACGAACCACAGCTTTTATTATTTGTATACTTAACATCATATGTTAATTTATTTATTATTTATCCTTTTCTCAACAGGAAGTCACATAATGCGTGCGTGGCGAAGCTTCATGGAAGAATTAGAGCATACGGCCAAACAAATTCGCACCAACGCGGAACAGTTGGAAACGGTCTGTCACGAGAAGCTGGCCAGCCTGTACCAGGAAAAACGACGCGTCAGAAAGCAGTACCAAGAGGAACACACCAAAATAGCTACCCAGTTCAGCCATGTAAGTAGCGACGGACAAACCACATTTAGCAAATTGTAAATCATTCACTCTCTAGTTGCCTCTTTGCTGTTTATTTGTTTAACGAAATAAGTGTGTATGTGTATGTTGTTGGTTTGTGATTAGCGGTCTTTTTTTTTCTTCACTTTTGCTTGGTGCAACCCGTTTGTCAACATCGCACAACAAACAAATGGTCGGCATTAATAATTCTGGTGGAACACATGTTGACCTTTTTATGTCGTTTCAAATGATGCCTTGTCAGGTCAGTATCGTGCAATTGTCTTCGTGTATTATTAGCACGCAGAACAGAGGCAGACTAGCAAATGCAAATACGTCTGGAGCATGCGAAAGTATAGTTTATGTTGGACGATCGATGAGCTCCGTAAATTAGGTCAGTTGTAGGTCAATATAACACCACACTTGCTATAAATTATGGGGCTTGTTCAGAATTGTTTTATTTAAACACTGCCTTAAATGTTCCGAAACAGCAGAAATATATGTACTTAAAAGTAATTGAATTCCTTGTGTAAATATGATTGTCACAAAGAAGGATTAAATTCACAAAAATACAATGCAGTTACACTTGACAATTATTGCTGACAAAATTCGTTTTCCACATCGAACAAATGGCAGCCAATGTTTCTGTGCCCAGGTTGACCCGGCCGCTCGTTGGAAATAGGGCGTTGTGTCATTGCACAAGTATGTCCGACCAACCGAACCAACTTCCGAACACACTCGGAGAATGAACGCACCAGAATGGTTCCAACAGACGGTGCTTGTGTACGACGGTGGGTTGAGAAAAAGGTTGTTAAATTGTGGTAGCGTCGTATGGTCACAAACACGCGCGCACACACACAGCCGTGTACGTACCTATGCACATGGTATGTCTGGTGCAGATGACCGAGTCATGTAGTACACGGCCCACTATCAGCATACACTGGTGGTGATGCTATAGGAATAAAACAAAAAAATAAAATGAAACAGGATTTTGATCCTTATATAATAGAATTTTGTGTGGAAGTGGAATATTGCATGCTCTATGTAGAACTTTGCAATCATATAGTGGAATTCGGCATTCAGTTAGTGGAAATTTGTGATTCGGCTGTTGATTTTTTTAAACTCTGATTGCAAAATTCTACATTCCATTTGCAAATTTCCCCTCACTGAATGCAAGATTGGATTACATGATTTCAAAGTTCCACAACGTTATCGGAATGCTCCACTATTTGTTTAAAACATGTTTCTGAGTGATTCAACATTTCTTCTTCGTCTTTGTTGGCCTGCTCCTATGGAGCACGTCTAGTCGACAGGATCTGGCGTAATTCAACATTTGCATTATACGGATTACAACCCTTTAAAATGAAATAATGGTCCAGTAAGACATCATTGTATCGTCTTTTTACACACACTTCTAACATTTATTGTCGTTTTAAACAAAATTTCTCCATGTAAACTGCACAGTGTTTCTACAAATATCTCCTAGTTTAAAACAAATATCGAAAACATGGTGTAAAAATCTGACAAAATCATTACGATACAGATACAGAAAATATGAGAGAAACTAGGAAAATAATAGCAAAATTATTCCCAATGTCAGGAGCTGAATCTCAAACTAAATCTAGAGCTGAATTAAATTTAGATCTTGTATGATTTGGTGCGAGTATCATTTCTTGACGTCCATCTTTACAGTCACGGGTTGTGGGAACAATTTGCTACACTTTTTCAATAATCCCTCACAGTTTACTCATCTGAAAAATATATTGCTTGATTTTGTCATTCCACTTTCTTGGTAAACTGTGTAATCAATAAATGAAACAAAGAAAACTAAACAATTAAAATAACAAACCAAAATTGTATGCAAACTTCGTCTTGTTCCTTAATTTTTTACCAATTTTTTTCTGTAAAAGTTCATAGTTCATAATTGAGTAGAGAAATATTGTTGAAAATCAAAACAATGTTATCAATGTTCGTAAAACTGCCTAAAAAATAATAAAAATATCTGACAAATAATTAAAAATTCTTTAAATCTCACTGGAACATCATTTTTATCTATCTTTTCAAATTTATGTTTATCTCTTAGTTATGTTAAGGACTAAAATTTTAAATTTATTCAATTTGTTAGTTTGTTCTTCCAACATTCACATCTGACAAATAATTAAAAATTCTTTAAATCTCACTGGAACATCATTTTTATCTATCTTTTCAAATTTATGTTTATCTCTTAGTTATGTTAAGGACTAAAATTTTAAATTTATTCAATTTGTTAGTTTGTTCTTCCAACATTCACATATTCTTATATTTCTGAGCATGTATTTTCATGTTTTAACACAGAAAAAATAATTTTCTATGATTTTTAAATATTTTATGTCAATTATGTTCTTTTGCCTACTTTCTTACGATACCTTAAAAGAGTTTTATTCTGAATTTAACGTGGGCAAGCTTTCGAGAAACATGATTCACTTAATGTAAATGTAACTCGATTAGAAAATATTACGATGGTTTGCCATCAATATCAATAAACTGAAAAAAATCCCTCCATTTATTTACATGCAGTTAAGGGAAACGCTGTGATTAAAATAAATAATCATAATGATGCTCGTTGGTTAGCATAATGTACCGAGAATATGTTTCAATTGTTATCTCTTAATTTTTCAATACAAAAATGTTTTTCGGTTCGTTTAAATATTTAAATCTGCTTTAAAGGAAGTCCATCGGTGCTTTATATCTAAACAGAGTCAACCTCATTTTTTCCGTAGAAAATTGAATAATTAACCCCCTTTTTAAAGATCGTTCCAATGGCAACGGTGGTGCAACGTTTTATTACAACCAATCGCTAGCTGTCGTGTGTGTCTCACGCAACTTGTGCTACCAACTTTTCTGTTATGTTCTTCACCCGCCCTATTTAACAAAATCAATTGTGCAGGGCCAAAAGTCAAGAAAGTTATTATCGTTCGAATCAAGATCGTCCGCTTGCCACGGGTGTATGCTGTCGAGAAGAAACGGCACACATCATCGCGGTTGGTCGGTGTTGGTTGTGGCGTTAGAAAGAGTAGGCAAACGAATGCATAAATCGTACGGTAACAGCTGCAAGTCAACCGAGAAAGAAAGAGCGCGTCATTCGTCATCATGTCTTCTAATTTAAAACAAAACATCCGCCATCGGTCTTTTGTAAACTCTGGTACTAAGACGGATTGGTAGAATGAAGGTGAGGTACGAAACGTCAGCTAATCATCAAATCAATCAATTCAACACTGACACCGAACAAGTCGTTTGTAAGCTCGAAGATGCTACCTTTGCATCATTTTAAAATTTAAAAATCGCACCTAATGCAACATCTACCCAGTGTGACTGCGTTGACAGGACTTAATTATCAAGTATGGTTGTTAATTGTGTTATTAAAATAATTTTCCCTCTTACACTTTACTTCAGTTTAGTTCGAATTCGTCAACAAAACAAAGGCAAAATTAAAGAAAAACGACTCAAAGGAACTGAGAGACACAGACTGTGCGCTCGAATTTATTAGCGCCAATTATAGGTCACCCGGAGCTGTCCGCGAGGGTGGCCATGGTATATAGTAGTCGTGATAGTGTAGTGTGGCCGCCTGTTCCCACCCTATATAGCCCACCTTTTGCGAACACAAACACACACACAAACGCAATGCTAGCGCCGTGCCTTGTCGCCTCACTTCACGTGTTCGGCTATCCAATTTTTGCTACAACGGGTCACAATTCTCCCACTGTTGCTAATCGTTCATGGTTAGGCTTTTTGCTTCTTTCCTTCATATCGCTCTTAACCGGTTTCGGCAAATCGGCAGGCAAATCGAATCTTTGCTTCCTCGACAGACACACCAGCAGCGACACAAACCCCATCGATCGCTGTTTGCGCAAGACACGGACCGTTCGGGTTTGCCCCGCAAGACACACACACGGCAACCGAGCTCAGTGGCAGTTTGTGGAACGGTTGGTTGGTTGGAAGTTGGCCAAATTTGAAACGGAGAAAGAGACTCGCCCCCGGTGTGTTTGTGTGTTACGATCGCGCGCGCGGGCATGCCCAACGACGCCCATGGGTGGGAGTAAAAGCGAGTGAATTAAATGAACAAAATCGGCAAGCAACAGCAGCAGCCGCAGCACCAGCAGCTGACTGTATAAATAAACAAAAAGAACCATGCCACAGGTTGGAAGGAGAGTGTGTATACATTGTATTGGGCAACATGGCGTGGTACACGGGAAACACGTGTTAGCTTGTGAATGAACGCACAACGATAGACAAATCCGGGTTCCGGTTGATGAAATTTCCAGAAGACACAAAGATCACACCCATGGTCACATGCAGTAGGGACAACTTTTTGGAGTACTAACGCTCTATCGCTAACGCTAAATACAGCTGTTATTCTGAAATATTTCTCCTTTTTTGTTGCTTAAAAACATAACCCACAAAGAGCACCGGTAATGCTACCGGTGGGAGAAAGTGATCTATTTGATGTGAAATAGGCCACTACCCTTGATAGCCAATTACCCAAAAATAGATGATACCACCTCGAATAAGCTTAGGACGACGGTGTATTAGATGAGGTTTCTTGAAAGCGGCATCATCGACGGGCAATGGCAATGTAATCAACCGAATTATCCGTGCTACAAAGTGCTGTGGCTCAAACGTCAGTCCCTAATGTACAAAGTCCTGGAGCAAATAGGATCATACCATTACGGTACTTGGCTGATAAAAGCACTCAGGCCAAGATATGTGATTCCTTTTAGACGACGCAACACATTCGTGATTTTTATGATATTAGTGTTTTGTGGTGGTATATTGATAGTGTCAAAATAGGGACGACCATTCTCAGTTGCTCTGATAAGCTCCAATTTTTAAATGTTTGCAGAAAAAAATTTTATCTTGAAGTTCGGTGTCTCGTACTAAAAAATCTTTCTTTCATCTTCCAACCATCCCTCCGTTTTTTCACACCTGCTGGCTTAAATGAAGAGCTCTCAACATGGATAAACCAAACCATCCATATCCATTTCTGACCGTGTGTTTGTACCAATTGCATTGATGTTGCTCTTAGCCGAACCGATCTACATTCCACCGATGGTACATCGTTTATTCGGGTAAAATGCGGCAGAAGAGCGAGAGGACGAAACTCGTTTTGGGGAAGGTGCGAACGTCGGGACTGGTCCGAGACCGAGAAATGACGCTCCAGACAGAATGCTCCAGAACAACAATTGCCATCAATTATCGCAGAATTGATATTAATTGGATTTTAGTGGACTCGTTGTTCGTTTGGGGCGACCGTTTTGGATCGAATCGTTTTGCCCTGCGCCGAACGGACTCGGACCAACGGGTGGAGTTGAATGTGAGTTTGAACCTTGGTTAGATAATGTCAGGAAAAGCTGTACACGTTTCAATAGTGGTTGCGAATAAAAATACGCACAAACGGAACAAACCAAACAATCGCAATGAGTTTGGAGAGCTAATAGAGCCCTGTTTTAGGCAAGCAAGTAAGTAGGGTAGTTTCAACTCGTTTCTTGCGTTTGTCATAAGTAACTAGAGCAAACAGAAACTGTTGTAATGAAGCAAAGTTTTTAAGCTACCCAATTCAAAACGCCCAATCTAAAAACAACCCTTTTCTCCGATGCGCCTGCGTTTATAGTTTATCTCATCGACTGACAGCTGAAAAAACCAGATGCGCTACTAAACGCTTGCTGGAGGAACCGATGTTTAATACGGGGGTAGTTTTCAAAATTAGAGCAAACGCAAAGAAAAACACACCAGCCATCAGGCCAGCTCGTCGGCGTTGTTATTGAGTAGCATCAAATAATGTTCGCTCCACATTTAGCCTTGTTTTCAGATTTTCCAGTCCAACTACTAAACCGGAGCAGTGATGCACTTTGGAATGGGGACAGCGGAAGGAAGATGTGGGGGGCGGGGGGAGAGGGATCTGGTTTTCGATAACTCTTTTGATTTGTGAAGTGGATTTTGTTCCAAAAGAAAATTAAGGCAGTTTTGTTCATTATCGACAGCGGCGATAGATTTACTAGTGTTGCTCTTAAGTGGCTATAACATTAAGGGCAGTTAATTTTGCCGTAGCTCAGAGATGCCATATTCTTTTAGCTTTCTACATCACAAAAACTACGAACTTATGCTCTGAATTTCGACAACTTGATATGTATAAAGAGGTTTTCCAATCTTTCTAATAAGTTCCATTTAATATACAAACAAAATGTACGTAAAATAAATTTTCTTCTTGGCTTAGTGACATGCTAGGTCATGCCTACCATCCAATACCTTACTAGACTTGTTGATACCACGTAGTTGCCTAGCCAGTCCTCACTTTGTGGGAATGGTCCGGAAGGAATTCGATACCAGGTCATGTCGTAGAAAGACCGGCATCGCCACTGTTTCTGCTAACGGAATGCCCAATCCATCTGTAATTAATTAAAAACCCACGACAAATTTCATTTTGTCAACAGCAACGGACATCTACACAGATTTGTTTTAATTCTTGGAAACTTAAAGAAAAGTTGATACATAGAAGTCTTCTTTTAAGTTCAAGTCTATCAAACTATTGTAATGTGCTCACGCGTACGCTGTCCTACTGTCGTTTGTCTGAGGGCGCACACGCGAACACACACTTTAGTGAGAAAGAAAAATGCTGAAATGATAGATCCTGCTGGATCCTGCTTAGAAGCAGCGTCTTGATCGTCCAGACGATTACAAAAATCTGGAAGAGATTTTCCTTACTGTAATGGTGGAGACATCGAAGCCTTACCTTGGGTAGGGGGAAACTCGAAGTTCTTTGAATAAGAAGACGTTTTCTATCAGGTTGGATATTCTCCAAAACTGACAGTCCAAACGACTCTCTGTGTTTTTATTTACGGGTCCTAGTTATTTACTGTTGTCTTAGTTTTGATGTGTACTGTCTCGTGCTATATTGAAGGTTTAGTTCAGAAACTAAGTGTATAGCATTATGGAGTGCCCGTGTATAGCATTATGGATGCTACACTATAATTTCTGTACTGATCTCTTGCTGTATCAGCATCAGTAATTCCTCATCAGGAAAGCTCATTGACTTTGCAAATGACACTTTCTTATCCCTTAGAAACGTCCTTTTAAAACTACTGACATCTATCTTGTGATCACTCTTGTGAGTCTATATTGTGGTCGGTACTGACTTTTAACCCAAGAAAAGAGAAGTTTTGGACGTTCAAAGCGAAGTGTTGTGCTGCCTGCTCGATTCATTGGTAAGCTTCTTCTAAATAGGAGAGCCTCAATCAAATGATGTATATGTCATCATCGTATGCCAAGACCTGGATTTACTTACAGATGATGGTCCAAGTCTCGGAAGATCTTCTATAGTGCCAGATTGAAGAGGAGACATCAACCTTCATCTAGCATGTGATGTTGATATCAATCTAAATCAATCAATCTGAAGAAGTTGTATAGAATTTGTTATTGCTAATATGAACAAACTGCTGTATAGAGGCAAACAAGAAGCATAAAAATAACAGTTATCATAATATAAATTACTCTAATGATGATTTAAGCAAATTGCATAATTATTAACACAAGCACAACATAATTGTCCAGTACAAACTATTATGAATTTGGTACCATTTGTTATTCAACACCTCCCATTAATGCAGAGATCATGTGTATAATTGAAGAAATATTCAGCGAAATTCTCCCACGCCAACCAAAGTAGCGTAACGCACAAACTATGTCCACTACCACTATCAATAAACGTATGAAACAAAAAACCTGGTCAGAAGCGTGTGAAGTGTTGTTTTATTTATTTGCCTCTTTCCAAACGCACCACATCACATGCTCGGCGGGTCTCGATGGGTAGGAATAGATAACCAGCTGAAAACATTAAACGGTGTGATAAAATGCTACAACGAACGGTCACATTAATGATCGTTTAATTTCAACACTTAATGAAAACCATAGCATGTAACATTCACTTTCCACGTGGCCGGGCTGTGAAGAGCACTTTTCTGCTTCGATGCTTTCGGTGAAATTGCTTTCGGGAAGCAGGCAGTTCCGGAAGGAAAAGCGTGAAAAGTGCATACATTTCTTTGGGGGCAGTGTGTTAATGCGGTGTGTGTGTGTTGTTGGATAAATACAGTGAAACCACACTGGGTAGCGCAAGTAGATTATCCCGAACGATTCCATCACTTACCCTTGGGTGACGTTTGACGTGCCGACAGCTGACCGAAGCGGCGGATGTTTGGACATTTGCGAAAGGAAATCAAACAAATACAGCAGCCGGCAGCCGGCTGCGATTCAGCGCTGTTGATGAGCGGAAAATTAAAGACGTACTTGGTGAAGGTGACGGAGATGATTTAATAATGTACCCCCAAAATCGTCTCACAAATTAACCACCCGGCCTCGGTACAGTTGGGGCTCTCGCTAGCATCACTGTATCTTCAGCTACAGCTTCATCCATGCCTTCCTCACCATCGGCGGTGGTCGATCAATTTAGTCAATTTTATTCAATTATTCACTTACAGAAGTGTGCGCCTGAGTGGGAAGAACCGGCGAGTCGTTTTAAATGGGGTTTTCCTCCGTTTATGGTAACACAGTAGCAAGAAAAGCGTAAAAAGAAAAACGGAAAACGGTTTTTTTTTCTCTCTCTCTCTCTACCTCTGCCCATGCTCCATAATAGCCACAGAAGCCGAACATCTGGTTTTGACAAATTTTCCATCCAACGTTCAAGCCGTCGTCTGGGCGGAAGATACGAACGTCTACTTAAATTGGGCTAACGCAAACCGATTGCGCTTGTTTGGATGGAGGTTCGCTTGGGAAAATTGTTTTTCCTCGCTGGCAAACACTACCTTGCCTCGGGGGGTAGGCTGATTTTTATGAAACGTTCATGATGAATGATAAACAGAGCCTTCATTATTCAACTGCTAGGGTTTGGTGCGCTAAAGACAGCGTTAATTGATCCATGAAACAAGAAGCTACTCTTTTCTCTGCCACCGTGCTCTGGCAGGAGCAATTTGCCGGGAATAGTTATTATTGCAATTAAAACGTATCACAACACGTGAAGCTTAAGCATAAATTATCCTTTCACAGATCTTGTATTCGTGTAAATGTTTATCAACCGTAATTATGTTCTGTTCGTCACGGACTTCTATAGCAAGAGATAAACTTGCTAACCAGCTAATCAAAAGCATGGACATCAAGCGGATTCGCGAACCTTACATTCTCTATCTTATTATCCATTAAAATTTACTCATTTCAAGTTGCATAGATAAAACTGGACTGGATAACAGCCGTTTAGAGATATCTGAAACTGAAAATACTATAATACTCAATTACAAAAATGTTTCTCATGCATCCTACAACAGAACTTCTTCGCTACAGTGTCCAAAATTATCTGTTGAGGGTCAGAATCTCTTTGTCCAACAATAACAGGGTCCAGAGCGTCGCGTCAATCATAGTATGGAGGGTCGTATCCAGACGTGAGAACCGTCTACCAGCGTTAATCAAGAAAAACGTGAAAATCAACGCCAGATACTTTAAGAACGACACGTTGAGTCTTCTATCTGAAGGATCATTGCGTCTTTTAAAATGTTGGTGCACCAGTCCACATCAATTATTATACTTCAGTTGTCTCTTGCCTTCTAGTCTTCAAGACGTTGTGTTCGTTCAGTTCCTCGGATCTCAATTTCCTGGATCAAACGTGAAAAAAAAATTTCCATAAGATAACGATATTAAATCATCGAAAAGTTGGTTGTTATTTGACATGTCCTACCCAGGATTTAACTAAAATCGCAGTCGCACGGCACTATCTAATATCTAATAAGCTTGAACTCATGATTCCTAGCCGAATGAATCTTATATTGGAGCAGACTTATATAGGAGCTATCCAGTCATTACGCAGAATTAACCCGATTGAAATTAGCGAGGGCTTGGCTGAGTTTATTGCGCCACATGTTCCATATCTTCACTTTTCCACGTACAGAAACGATATTCGTTATTCCTAATATCACGAGAGATCATATTGGCAGGAATATTCTTGCAACCATAAAATATACAAATTAGTTACTAAAATGCTGGGAATGTTGCTCACAAAGAACATTTATTTAAAGTGAATAATACTTTTAATAAATCCAGGAAATAAAGTGCACATATTTATTTTAATATTTTTACCCCGCAATCAATCGTCAAAGTTCAAAATTCCTCACTTTAAAACAGTTTCTCCTTGTTGTTGTCGCTGCTGACCTTTGATAGATTGGTGCAGTTTTGAACAACTTCGAAAGAATGATCGTCTATCTGTACATAACTCCTGCGAATATCAGTATTTGTTGCCAAGACAAATTCGGTATAGATTAATCTCCAACCCCAAATTTTATGTTCGATCTGTTGATAATCCAATGTTACCTAGAAAAGCCTCAAACCAATGATTTCTATGTCATCTGTCTTCGAAATTTTCATCTGCAAAACTCAAGTGGTCCAAGCCTTACTCCCTGGCGCTATTAGATTCATTAGAGTTTATCATTTGATGTTGGAAGTGTGATGTTGGTCCTTGTCTTTGTTACTTTCCAAGCGAACTGGATTGAAAGGACTCGCACGCTAAAATACTTTACATGACAGGTCCAAAAACTTCATTTCCTTAGGTTAAAATTTTTATGCTATTTATTTGTGATCGTATATGTGTCGGGCATAAAGATATATGTAGATATATATAAAGATATATATAAAGACCTCCGAGTAGTAGGTAGGCTACTCGCACCATCGGAACTTGCACCAGGAAACGTGCAAATGCAACCCCAATGCCAATCGAATTGCTGATTAGGTGACCCGAATTTTTATTTCCAGCAGTCCTAGAAACTACAAGCCTCTGCTTCCTTCCAAAGAACCGGTCAATGCTGAGAGAGTATCCGCCGGTATGAAAGAGGAGCATTATCCCGCAGCTTTGATCTTCACCTTGTGCAGCGTCGTCGATTGCGTGTGGGGCAGGTCAGTGCCTGGGAAGCACCTTGTTCGATGCAGGTTTTCCTTTTGCTCTTGCTCCGCAAACCAGTTCTGCACTTCTCGCGCAATGTCATTCATTGGCTGTGCACCGTGATGTACCGCTACGTTTAGTGCATTCACATGGACAAGTTACAAAGCGACCGGATCAAACGGTCGACACAACGGTTTGCTAGGGCTTTCCCGTGAGCTCATTTCAAGCCCAAATGAATGGTGAATGGCTAGATTTTATTTCCATCTGTTAAAGTGTTCGTTTTTTGTGTAATTAAACCAAAAAAAAATATCAATTATTCCACACTGTTATGGATGTTATGATTATAGTTGGAAAATTCAGTACAAGTGATTTTTAATAGTATAATTAACTTAAATTAATTAATTTACCTATGGAAAATGTATATTTATTATCGTAACCAAAGCAGATTTCTTATGCTGAATGTAAAAAATCAAGCTTCTTGCAAGAAATTTAAGCATGCAACCATTTACTTTGTGTACACACATTTCTTCCACCAACTACGAATGTCTGTCCCTTCGATGTTGTTGCACAATTTTATGCAAAAAGTTTCCGTATACTCTTTGTCTCACTGCTATGCTGTAAAATTTCGATTTTACGACCGTCGGAACTGGCTTCATAGCGAAATTATTCTTCCACCAGTCGGTGTGTTATTCCACGGAAGTATCCATAAAGTTAGCATTATGCGTCGACATAAAAGTAACAGCCTTCGAGGTATGGTATGGTTTGTTGGTGCAAATTTTCCTACAGTACCTACCATCCGGTACAGCTCACTCTTGCTGGGTTTGCCGAAAGGATTCAGAAACCTTGACTACAAAGTTTTCTGCATGTGAAGCCCAGTTTTCGCCGAGTGCAACATGTCCTTTTCTTGAAATGTGTTTAAAAGAAGGGCATGGTGTTATGGCATTAATGTAACAAGGTTCCACATTTACTTTGTGAAGATATTTACATTAAAGTAATGCATGAATATTAAAATGTCTTTACAGGAAACGAAATTCTAGTAACTTTGTGCTCAATAAAATACAATTCTTTTGGTAGTCTTTTCTTAAGTTGTTTGGAAATGTATCAAACAAGGACCAAACACACTCATACGCTTCCGACGTCTGTGCGCTAATGCTACCACACATTAGCCAAACTCAGTTGTATCCGATGTCATCGTTACTTACACGGAAAACTTTCTACCAAGCTGGAAATCTTATACCACACACGAAACAAACAAAAAAAAAACTTGCCAGTATTATGACTGCAGTGCACAGATGCACTTCCCGGTTCGCTGCTACATGTACACACACACACACACACGCACACGTTCCATGGTGTTGCGAGGAATGATTTATGGATTTTGTTGAACGGTTAGTAGAAGGAATGAATTGTAGTTTACAACACCTTTGGGCGCACATTTATATTCATTATCAATTATTGCATTTATTACACTGAGGATTATTCCCTAGGTGTATCGTTTCAAAACATGTTTTTTTTATTTACAGGATCTTCTTGATGAAATTGCAATTATCTAGACTCTGTTCAGAATGAATCGGCATGCTTTGAAGTAGAATTAAACTCTGTTGCGTTTTCTTGTCAACTCTTTTCAAGCATTTTTTTAGACGAAAATATTTAAAAATGGGGGCGGTCCTGTGGTGTATCCGATAGCGGCGCCGGTCTTCACACGGCAGGACCAGGGTTCGAATCCCGGCGGACAGCCTCCCCGGTACGCAGGACTGACTATTCTGCTACGGGTAAAAACAAGTCAAAAGCAATACGGCCAGGCCGTTCTAATGAAATTAAAAAAAAAATATATATTTAAAAATGTTGGAACTTTGACGATAATGTCCAATTATACTTAAAACTGATCAAACAACTGCTACAGTTCATGAGGATACAGAATGTCATTTCGATAATGAGGATATAGCTCTGGCAAGCTTCGATCATTACACGAGACGATAACAAGAATTAGCTTAAACTAACTCTACTTCTTTATTACGCTTGACGAAATTTAAATCACAAATTAATGTGAGTATTTAACGAATTGAATCATAGAAAATTTGACGTTTTTTGGAGATATGTATGTCTCACTCAATCAAACAGGATGTGACACGACTTTTGGCCGTAAGATTTAAGACCGATGATTCACGCAGTCCGCACGATCGAACGATGCTGGTTATTTTCTTCTGGAGCTTACTCATCGTGTGCAATTACCGGTGGATGTAGCAGTAGCCAAATCGAAGCATGTGCCAAAGAGCCCCACCGAGCCACGGAAGACCTTTAACTTCTTCATGCCTGTGTTGATGTCGTTGGATGACGCATCATGATGTTGCTTGTTATTTTGATTGTTTTAAGTTCAATTTAGGTTATTTATTTTACTAAATATGGAGTCAACTATTCTGGATACGTAAGAAAAACGAGAGAGAGAGAAAGACCTTCAAACATGTTTTACATCTCGCCCAAAATAGGACACGAACGATTGCAGTGGTGGAAGCCCAACGTCATGGTTACACTGCAGCAAAACTGCATTCCTGTTGAAGTGTCTCACCAAACGCTATTTCTTGCAAGTCGACCTAACCCGACAAACCGGAACCTAATGTTTCATCTTACATCAATAGTTGTGTGCGAAGGGTTTAACGCTACACCGTGTGTATGTGTTTCGTTTTTTGTTTTCCTACAGTAAGTGAGTTTCTTCCAATAACAAATTGATTTGACGTTCAAGCGCGGAGGGTTTTCCCCGAGAGAATTGTGTTGGCATTGTGTCACATTCAATCACAGCCCAAAACATAATCCCTTCTCCGAAGCAATGTAATGGAAACCGTATCTTGATTAAGACCTGCAGCGTGCAAACACCCGTGCGCTTCCTTGTTGTTGTGACGTCGATAAAATTATCTCCTGCTTTCGGAAGTATGTGACAAAGGATGCAATTTTCAACCGGATAAGAAAGAAAAAACTAGTTTTCACCCATTTCTTGAGTCTTAGATGCTGGGTAAGATACAGAAAGAGGTTAGACGAAAAAAGATTGAACGATTCCTAGAAGAAATGCGATTGAACATCGTACTTGCAAGCTGTGTCGTTTTCGATGTGCGCTTTTTTTCTGGAATGCTTCCCAATACACGTTCGTTTGCACTTTCCTTGTTCGTAGCTGATATTTGGTGGCTGTGTATCCACAGGCAAGCAGCATCCATAAAACAAATCCTTCCGGTCACCTCCCGAACTTCGTGCAACGGTTCGTAACATTTTTGTCGCCCCATTTTGTTCTTCATTTTGTCGTCTTTTCATCGGTACTTTTAGACGCTACAATAGCCGACTAGCCGACTGAGCAACCGGAAGCTCGTGAACGGAAGTGTGGAAATTGTCGCCTCTCGTTTGGCTGTGGAAGCTTCAGTGCACATCACCACTTTCGTGTTGTTTGTTCAATCGTGCTCTTGTTGCAACGCCCGAGCAAAGTCCTGGTGTTGTGCGGGGCGAGTGAGACAACAACTTTAATAGTTAAACTTCCACTTGAAGGACTTTTGATTATGTGTTTTTGTTGTTGGCGCTTTTCGACCTATGGTGCAGTCTGTTTTTTGTGCTGAAGCGGAAAAGAAAATGGAACGGAGTTAACAAGTTTGCGAATAGATCCGGTGCCCAAATTTGTTCCGAACCTTTGGATGATTTTCATCAGGCACTACGTAAAATTTTTTGTGGTAGGTCAGTGACACTTCTTGATACGTATTTTGATTATAGTAATCAAATTTTTAAGGGGTTTAATGTTATTATATTCTATAATTGTCTATAAGGTGTTTCATAATAATAACCTCATTATGATTTAATGCTTCGTTTAACAAGATAAGTTTTAATACGATGATAATGGAATGTTTCCAGACTCTTTGTTTAAATTAAACTCCATCCATATGGCACCCAAAATTTTGTTCACATTCCTTGCACCCGGTATCACTTTACCAGACGCTCGCTCTTTCTCTCTCTTGAAAAGTGCACAAATGCCAAAAGCTTTCCGTGACTTCGTTTGACTTCGCTTGTGCAAGGCGAAAGAAAATTCACCTTTTCTAGACCGAACAACAAGCAAAACAGAAAAAAACAAGAGCCAGAGCTAGGTGTCCGCGCATGAACGTGACCGTCGAAAGGATGAACACGCGAGCAAACGAGCTTTTCCTACCAAAGGGGATGCCTTCCGGAATAATGATCTTTGGCCCGTGTCTGTTTCGGCTGGTAGCTGCATCTGCTGTTCAGAGAGAAAGCGAGAGAGAGAGAGAGAGCGAGAGATATTGGCTTCATCCTTGCATCTGGAAACTAACTCATTGTGGGTGAAATTCCGAACGAAGAACGGATGCTGGAAAAAGGAAAAAAAGGAAACGATTTCTTCGAACTTTGCCAGACGTCTGGAGCGAGATGAATGATGGCGATAGAAGACATTCCTTGCTGTGTACAATGCGTTGCATCTGTACTTGTTCGACCCCAATACTGACTCCCAGGCAGCACCACCCACTGCACGTCATTTGATCAAGTACCAGGCGACGCTGTAATCGATTTGGTCGGTCAGAAGAGTATGCCCGTTGCCAGACATGCGAGATTCATTCGACAATTCGGACGATGCACTTCCCACACCACTACTCTATGTAAGGACATTCTTCGTCTGAGCAGTATGTGTAGCTATGCAGTTATGGCAGAGACATTTAGCCCGGCCACTGGATCGAGATGGAAAACTGATTTTACTGATTGCAGGAATGAAATCATCTATGGTATATGCTTCAAAACAGAAGAAAAGAATTAGAAAAAACGGCCTCACGATTTACTGTGACGCAGTGCAAAAGATGCAGCAAATAATTAATGTCACTGGAAAGGAACAAAACAACATTGTTTTTCTGTGCACCAAATCGTGTTACTTTAATTATCCGACCACAGGAGAGAACCCCCATCCATTTGCAGGCAGAAGGGAATAAAAAGAGTCATTATTGGAAACCTTCGGCAAATTGCAATCGATCGTTCTAATCGCTTTAGCGTCATTTATCTTGCTCAGTACAATGTAAGAAACGTTGGAGGAACTGCATCGATTATACCCAGCAGAACTCTGTCATCCACCGGTGCAATGGAAGGAAGCAAGAAACCAGGGAATGTTAACCCCTAGCTCATCAAGTGCTTCCTCGTAACGATTCGTGATTGACGGTTAGAAGGTGTTGTACTATGGTTTAACGTCGACGATTCGATTGTCGGCGGTGGTGTGACTGGTTGATTGGCAGCAGGCAGCTGTTGAATTGTTAATTATAAGTATCAATGACGGTTTGTTAGGTACCACCACAGAATTGGGACAGTGGAAGTAAGCGAGCTCTTGTTTGAAGCGCATCAGGAAGAATGCGATGGAAGGTAGAAGCGATACGAGATCTTCCCAAGCGATCTTCCCGAGCGACTTTTCAGCGACTTAATGCAATGTTGGTGATTACCAGTTACTAGTAAAAGTTCGTGCGCTACAGTAATAATGTAGTTTTGAAGACGAAAAAATATATTGTTTTATTGACAGCAACTTCAGTTCGATTAATCCTGGAAAGCATATAGGCTCACTCAACTGTCTATCGTTTTTTGTGCCAAGTATGTTTGCTACAGATAAAACTTGACAGCGCTATCAATTGATTTGGAGTAGCTATGGATAAATTAGTCAAGTAACTTGCACCTCTGAGGGAAAAATGTTGGAAATAGTGATATAGACATACAGTGTCAGCCATTTAATTTTTTTTTAAACTTCGCTTAGTGGATCACGTCACGATCGTCTTCGAATCGATGCTGATATTATGAAAAGAATCCATTTTCTCAGGTGAAGCGCATTTTTATCTTGGTAGCTATACCAACAGGCAAAATTTCATATTTAGGGCACGGAGAACCCAACGCGTAATTGAAGAATTGCCGAAGCATCCATTATGAGTGACCGCTTGGTGTGGGTTTTGGTCGAAAGATGAGACGGTTACAATCAATGGAGGGCGATATATTAGGTGAATTTTTGTTCGCAATAATTGAAGCTGAGAACCTTGGTGACATTTGGTTTCAACTGGATGGTGTTGAACAGCCAGTATTACAATCGATCTTTTGCGCACTGTTTTTGAAGATCGAATTATTAGTCGATGTCGTTTAGCCACCCTGAAGCTGCGATTTGACACCATTGTGGGGAGTCGTCAAGACAATCAAAGCTTTACAACATCTTTTCACTTCTGGTCGAATATCTTTTTGACAGCAAGCAGCAACTCTTGAAGAAAGTCAGTAACGATCAATACAATTTTTGTGAGCAAACCTCACCCAGAGGAGGACATTATTTAATACCAAAAAACTAACGAGAGTTGGTAGTATTTCTTTACTAGTTCCTGGGTCTAAAATTACCCAAAAAAATATAGTATATTTGCAAAAACAATATGGAGTATGTCTTCTTTAATATTACTACTTCGTTTCATTCTTAGTGTAAGAAAAATAATCCATTGTATTCTCAGTTTATTTATCTTGGGAGTGTCTATTCGGGTACACAATCCAGTAAGCAACTGACCAACTGATGTAGTTTGCTGGTTTTAATTGACGGAAGAATTAAATTTAATTATGTTTCTCTCCCTTGTGCCTAGTCGTACATGTATCCATGTAGGCTGACAATCTGTAGACCATGTTCGGGTCGTACCCCCTGGAGGGCAAACCATTCTCCAAGAACCCGATGAGACGTAACATGGGAGCCGCGTACGAAGCGTTATGCTAACCGTTGCACACAATGCATTACAGCAATATGCACATGTACGCACAATTAAATGTTGGTGAAGCGTTTGTTAATAATCACCTTTTGGAGATGTGTCAGCAGCGCACTTCGGGCTCGGGCTCCTACGAACAGCGGGGTTGGGTGTGCATTATGTCACGTACTATATTCGTGTGTTTGTGTGCCTTTTTTTAATCCATTACATCGTTTCTCAGCGCGATGGGAATGCAAGATGCACACCAACCCGTCGTAATGTAACGAGCTCATCGGTAAGCTTTTCACTGAATTAAATGAGTAAACCAAAAAACATTATAGTGTGTGTGTGTGTGTGTGTATGGAAAGCTTTCCCTGAACAGTACAGCACCACTTGCCATTCTACAAGCGAAGATAATTATTATGCATGTGCAGTGCTTATCGTACAGTGTAAGACTGTGTTGCATTCCCGTGTGCATACGCGCACGTAGCTGAGAAAATGTTGCGTTGCACGCATTCATGCACAAAATTAAATACAACAAACAGTGCAGCATCGCTGCTGCTGCTGCTGCTACTTCTGCACCGATCAAAACAAACACCATCAACCCGAAAAGATGCATCAGTCGACCCAGTTCAATGGCTTAACTCGCATCGGACGATGCTGTGTGAACTGTGTAATCTGTATGTTAATGTTTTCTGTGCATCCCTCCACTACGGTTCTCCACGGGGGTGGGTGGTCGGCATGGAAAACCATTCCAGATAAACACCGGTACCGTGTCCCACCGGACGAGAGAAAACGCACCTGCAACGAAATCTGTGTCAGAAATGGGATCCAGTGCAACTGCTAAAGTGTGCATAAATGCATGTTGTTGTTTTTTTTTTTGTTTTGTGCACCCCGTTACTCCGAACCTTTGGATGATTTTCATCAGGCACTACGTAAAATTTTTTGTGGTAGGTCAGTGACACTTCTTGATACGTATTTTGATTATAGTAATCAAATTTTTAAGGGGTTTAATGTTATTATATTCTATAATTGTCTATAAGGTGTTTCATAATAATAACCTCATTATGATTTAATGCTTCGTTTAACAAGATAAGTTTTAATACGATGATAATGGAATGTTTCCAGACTCTTTGTTTAAATTAAACTCCATCCATATGGCACCCAAAATTTTGTTCACATTCCTTGCACCCGGTATCACTTTACCAGACGCTCGCTCTTTCTCTCTCTTGAAAAGTGCACAAATGCCAAAAGCTTTCCGTGACTTCGTTTGACTTCGCTTGTGCAAGGCGAAAGAAAATTCACCTTTTCTAGACCGAACAACAAGCAAAACAGAAAAAAACAAGAGCCAGAGCTAGGTGTCCGCGCATGAACGTGACCGTCGAAAGGATGAACACGCGAGCAAACGAGCTTTTCCTACCAAAGGGGATGCCTTCCGGAATAATGATCTTTGGCCCGTGTCTGTTTCGGCTGGTAGCTGCATCTGCTGTTCAGAGAGAAAGCGAGAGAGAGAGAGAGAGCGAGAGATATTGGCTTCATCCTTGCATCTGGAAACTAACTCATTGTGGGTGAAATTCCGAACGAAGAACGGATGCTGGAAAAAGGAAAAAAAGGAAACGATTTCTTCGAACTTTGCCAGACGTCTGGAGCGAGATGAATGATGGCGATAGAAGACATTCCTTGCTGTGTACAATGCGTTGCATCTGTACTTGTTCGACCCCAATACTGACTCCCAGGCAGCACCACCCACTGCACGTCATTTGATCAAGTACCAGGCGACGCTGTAATCGATTTGGTCGGTCAGAAGAGTATGCCCGTTGCCAGACATGCGAGATTCATTCGACAATTCGGACGATGCACTTCCCACACCACTACTCTATGTAAGGACATTCTTCGTCTGAGCAGTATGTGTAGCTATGCAGTTATGGCAGAGACATTTAGCCCGGCCACTGGATCGAGATGGAAAACTGATTTTACTGATTGCAGGAATGAAATCATCTATGGTATATGCTTTAAAACAGAAGAAAAGAATCAGAAAAACTGCCTCACGATTTACTGTGATGCAGTGCAAAAGATGCAGCAAATAATTAATGTCACTGGAAAGGAACAAAACAACATTGTTTTTCTGTGCACCAAATCGTGTTACTTTAATTATCCGACCACAGGAGAGAACCCCCATCCATTTGCAGGCAGAAGGGAATAAAAAGAGTCATTATTGGAAACCTTCGGCAAATTGCAATCGATCGTTCTAATCGCTTTAGCGTCATTTATCTTGCTCAGTACAATGTAAGAAACGTTGGAGGAACTGCATCGATTATACCCAGCAGAACTCTGTCATCCACCGGTGCAATGGAAGGAAGCAAGAAACCAGGGAATGTTAACCCCTAGCTCATCAAGTGCTTCCTCGTAACGATTCGTGATTGACGGTTAGAAGGTGTTGTACTATGGTTTAACGTCGACGATTCGATTGTCGGCGGTGGTGTGACTGGTTGATTGGCAGCAGGCAGCTGTTGAATTGTTAATTATAAGTATCAATGACGGTTTGTTAGGTACCACCACAGAATTGGGACAGTGGAAGTAAGCGAGCTCTTGTTTGAAGCGCATCAGGAAGAATGCGATGGAAGGTAGAAGCGATACGAGATCTTCCCAAGCGATCTTCCCGAGCGACTTTTCAGCGACTTAATGCAATGTTGGTGATTACCAGTTACTAGTAAAAGTTCGTGCGCTACAGTAATAATGTAGTTTTGAAGACGAAAAAATATATTGTTTTATTGACAGCAACTTCAGTTCGATTAATCCTGGAAAGCATATAGGCTCACTCAACTGTCTATCGTTTTTTGTGCCAAGTATGTTTGCTACAGATAAAACTTGACAGCGCTATCAATTGATTTGGAGTAGCTATGGATAAATTAGTCAAGTAACTTGCACCTCTGAGGGAAAAATGTTGGAAATAGTGATATAGACATACAGTGTCAGCCATTTAATTTTTTTTTAAACTTCGCTTAGTGGATCACGTCACGATCGTCTTCGAATCGATGCTGATATTATGAAAAGAATCCATTTTCTCAGGTGAAGCGCATTTTTATCTTGGTAGCTATACCAACAGGCAAAATTTCATATTTAGGGCACGGAGAACCCAACGCGTAATTGAAGAATTGCCGAAGCATCCATTATGAGTGACCGCTTGGTGTGGGTTTTGGTCGAAAGATGAGACGGTTACAATCAATGGAGGGCGATATATTAGGTGAATTTTTGTTCGCAATAATTGAAGCTGAGAACCTTGGTGACATTTGGTTTCAACTGGATGGTGTTGAACAGCCAGTATTACAATCGATCTTTTGCGCACTGTTTTTGAAGATCGAATTATTAGTCGATGTCGTTTAGCCACCCTGAAGCTGCGATTTGACACCATTGTGGGGAGTCGTCAAGACAATCAAAGCTTTACAACATCTTTTCACTTCTGGTCGAATATCTTTTTGACAGCAAGCAGCAACTCTTGAAGAAAGTCAGTAACGATCAATACAATTTTTGTGAGCAAACCTCACCCAGAGGAGGACATTATTTAATACCAAAAAACTAACGAGAGTTGGTAGTATTTCTTTACTAGTTCCTGGGTCTAAAATTACCCAAAAAAATATAGTATATTTGCAAAAACAATATGGAGTATGTCTTCTTTAATATTACTACTTCGTTTCATTCTTAGTGTAAGAAAAATAATCCATTGTATTCTCAGTTTATTTATCTTGGGAGTGTCTATTCGGGTACACAATCCAGTAAGCAACTGACCAACTGATGTAGTTTGCTGGTTTTAATTGACGGAAGAATTAAATTTAATTATGTTTCTCTCCCTTGTGCCTAGTCGTACATGTATCCATGTAGGCTGACAATCTGTAGACCATGTTCGGGTCGTACCCCCTGGAGGGCAAACCATTCTCCAAGAACCCGATGAGACGTAACATGGGAGCCGCGTACGAAGCGTTATGCTAACCGTTGCACACAATGCATTACAGCAATATGCACATGTACGCACAATTAAATGTTGGTGAAGCGTTTGTTAATAATCACCTTTTGGAGATGTGTCAGCAGCGCACTTCGGGCTCGGGCTCCTACGAACAGCGGGGTTGGGTGTGCATTATGTCACGTACTATATTCGTGTGTTTGTGTGCCTTTTTTTAATCCATTACATCGTTTCTCAGCGCGATGGGAATGCAAGATGCACACCAACCCGTCGTAATGTAACGAGCTCATCGGTAAGCTTTTCACTGAATTAAATGAGTAAACCAAAAAACATTATAGTGTGTGTGTGTGTGTGTGTATGGAAAGCTTTCCCTGAACAGTACAGCACCACTTGCCATTCTACAAGCGAAGATAATTATTATGCATGTGCAGTGCTTATCGTACAGTGTAAGACTGTGTTGCATTCCCGTGTGCATACGCGCACGTAGCTGAGAAAATGTTGCGTTGCACGCATTCATGCACAAAATTAAATACAACAAACAGTGCAGCATCGCTGCTGCTGCTGCTGCTACTTCTGCACCGATCAAAACAAACACCATCAACCCGAAAAGATGCATCAGTCGACCCAGTTCAATGGCTTAACTCGCATCGGACGATGCTGTGTGAACTGTGTAATCTGTATGTTAATGTTTTCTGTGCATCCCTCCACTACGGTTCTCCACGGGGGTGGGTGGTCGGCATGGAAAACCATTCCAGATAAACACCGGTACCGTGTCCCACCGGACGAGAGAAAACGCACCTGCAACGAAATCTGTGTCAGAAATGGGATCCAGTGCAACTGCTAAAGTGTGCATAAATGCATGTTGTTGTTTTTTTTTTGTTTTGTGCACCCCGTTACGCATTAATCTCGCTTTTGTGGGCTTCCGATCAAACTGCTACAACTACTGCTGACATATTTTCCACCTTTCCCATATCACACACACACACACACCGGACATGCACCGTGTGTGATATTTATTCTGGGTGAACTAGAACACCGCCGATGCGAAACTCTCCTTGCTGGGAAGCGGGTTGTACTGATTTTCTCTTTTGATCTACTTTGTGTTGCTTTGTTTGCTAAACAAGTGAGAGTTTTATTGGTCTTGATGCGGGGTTTGATTTGATTGTTTGCAAAGAATGTTGAACACGCTTAAACACAGGACCAAAAGTAATAAATCGAATAGAAAAAGCACCAAGCTTAATGTTAGAAATGTAATAGTTTCAAAAGACTCTGCAATACTATAGGAAGCTAAAAACTGCACATCATAACACGATATCACGCAAAACGGTTGGTTACCTCCACATAACCCGTCGAGAGCGGAGGTCACAGCGAAATTCGCGTAGCCTTTTGTGTTTCGCTTTGGTGCAGCGTAATGCAATTTGTAATCAACTCTCAACGAAGATTGGATATAGTGTGTTGTGCGGCACAAGCGTCATCACTTGGCTGGCGCACATTCCCGAACTCTTCCCGCATGCCCGGCTAATGAGCAAAAGTAATTAAAACCCGTCTTTGGTGCATTTCACCAGAACAACGTAATCAGCTGCACTGATTTTATCATTTATGTAATGTTTATTAGCGCGTAGGAGTTCGCACTGGGGTTAGATGGGTACGTTCGGAATGTTTGGGAGGTTTAAACATTAGAAGTGTTTTACTTTTTGCATTAACATTAATAAAATAATTCTATTCTATATATAGGAACGATTTCATTATACGTAAACAATAGAATAACCGCTGCTTGTAATAACAACATAACTCCTACATCCAAGAAGCTGAGAGAAGATCTGGCTCTCTCTTGGTCTAAGCGATCACATCGACAAGGTTCACTCACGATTAAAAAGATGTTATTCAAATGATTCGTCTTACCGTCTGATCCTGATTTATATTTAACATAGACGGCGAGTTTTGTATAACAGGATATTCTTCACCGTTTGAATGGATTCAAGTTTCCACCAACAGAAAGAAGTCTAGTATTTTTTGGCTAGGGTTCTACAACGCTCTTGGGTGTCCAGTTTTCATCCACTAAAAAAACTCAATCGACTTTCTCCAGAAGTTGTCGAAGATCTTCTTCCAGAAGACAATTAGCTGAAGATAGTCTTTCTCTTTTAGAAATTGATAAAGGTCTTGTTCTTCTTCTTTGGCTCTACAACTTCAAAGGATCTCAGCCTGCCCTTTTAAGCTTTCCTTGACTTTAGTTCTACCTGTGGTCAGATAGAAAGTCAGTCCTGTGTACGAAAAAAAGGTTTCGTACGGAATTCGACTCGCCCTGCCGTGTGAAGACCGGCACCGTTTCCGCCTCGGCAATCCCTAACTCCATTCGAGTGCCATTACTCGGGATAAGAGCTTACAATTTATAGCAAAAGAGGGTCAACAGCAAAATAACGTTTAATTTTCCTAAAGCACAAACGACAAACCAATAACGGACAACGTTCTTGGAAGACAAAAACTCGTTCAGCTCTTTTAATCGTACGGCTGTCTTTGTTTCCGCATATAACAAAAAAAAGTTTCATTCGAAATAGTACGGGGCAGACAATGTAATTTAAGACCGCGTTTGTCCATTCCCTTCAACGCTGTTCCGATGTTGAATCATCCATCTTCGTCACAAGTAACGTGTTGAAAATCACTCGCGTTGTTTCCTTTTTTTTCCAAAACTCCTCGCCCTCGAACGAAAGCAAAAACTTCCAACCATTTCAATCACCAGTGCATCACCACCAGTGCTATCGGACTGACTGTGGGGTATCCCGTTTGAATGTGGCGTCCTAGGTTGACCGCAAGCCACCATCACCACCACCATCCCTAGCAGCTAGCAAGAACCCCCTTATTGAACCGCGATTTTCCACAATGCACACACGGACCGAGGGATATCCTTTTTTGATTCTGACTCGGATGGATCGATTGGTGGACCCGGGTTGGTCATAGCACCGTTTGAACCGTTTTGTGCAAACTGCATTTGGAAATTGCATTCAAATGGATCCCAATCACGCACACTCAAATTGATAGCCTGGCTGGTGGAGGCAAAAATAAAACACGGAAAACTGCAGACCACCCGTTTCCGGATAACAAAATGGTAAAGGTCTGGGTGAATCGAGGCGAAAGGTTAAATCAAATCTCCTCTACGTGACATCAATACGAGGGCGAAGTTTGCACTATGATTTATGGTACACCAGGGACAGTTTATTGTACCGGCACTCGGGAATGGGTGAAACTGGCTATCGTTGGCAACGGTAAGGACTGTGCATAGATTTGCATAAACAGGAACGATTTGAATATGTCAGAGTTGGTGTAAGGAAAGCTATTTATGTGTTAAGTAAAATATTTGTATATTTCTGCTACCAACTAACAGATATGCAAAGTTTAAAACTTTATAGAAAGCTGGTGTAGAAATGCAACCCCTAATAACTTTACGTTTTCACATTATCTTCCCTCGTTACAGCTCACAGAGGACGTCGCACGAAAGAAAAGCGAGTACCAGAAGCATTTAGACTACTACAAACTGCTGCGGGGTCGGTTCGAGGAACACATCAAATGTAAGTCAGTATGCTGTGTGTATCTCCCCAACGCGGTTACTTGCAGGCGTGCTAGGACAATGTCACAGTCCCGGCCCACGATTGTAGATGTTCGGCTAGCAGCGCCACCCGAAACCACTGTTTGTTTATTGTTAAAGTTGACCCGCTTGCATTGCTGCGCTTTCCCTTTCCATTTCTAGCCGGCCGCTCCGGACGGAAGCTGGACGATGTCATCGACAAGTACCAGAAGGCCTGCCGGAAGCTGCATCAAGCGCATAACGAGTACGTCCTGCTCATCACCGAGGCGGTGGAGTTGGAAAAGGACTTTCGGACGATACTGCTGCCCGGGCTGCTCGAGCACCAGCAATCCCTACAGGAAGGTTTCATTCAGGCGTGGTAAGTAATGGGATGATGGTGCGGTCCATTAAATGCAGACGACTAGCCAGCCAAACTCCCGCATACACGTACGCTGGTCGACCGGAATTAGTCAGCAAATTCGCAGCAAACCGGGCGGTGCGCTGAACCTGTAGAATGGCCGCCCGAAGCGTAATTTGGAATTGGGATTGCCTGGAATTAATTTGATTAACATCCGGTCAAAGGTGGATGATGCTGTGCCGCACCGGCTTGGAGGAAACGTAAAAGGGGAATCGCCAGAAACCGGGCGCTGTCGGTATCCCTGTCATGTTTACTTCCTGCCACATTTCCATTCGCAATACAGTCAAATCATGCTGCAACCAATCTAATTTATGAAAGTCATTCCGGCACGCGGGTTTGGTCCTTGTGGATGTAAGAGCCCTCCGAATATTGTTTATCGCATAAATGCTTCACCATTTGGGAGTGATGAATTTGAATAATGTTTTCCAACATCTAATCGATCGTTATGATCACGTGCATGATTTATTAGATTCTAAGTAGGTATCGATAGAGGATAGTTTTAGGAATGTTCTTGGTAGAATTTACTTACTTATGCACTAGGTATTAATGCCTTGGGCTGCTCCAGAGGTTCAAAACTTTCTGAATATTTCCCATTCAACTTAAAGGGCTGAGTCGTACGGTGTCATTCTCGTGACATGGCCTTGACAATTGTCGGACAATTTCAACCCTCTGGTAATGGCGAAGACTTCATACTTTCATAATTTCTATTTTCAGGAGCAACCTGCTACAAGAGATTGCAAAGCTGAGTGACATGACGTCGGAAAAGTTCGTCGACATACAGCAGCGCATCGAGTCGAGCATAGCGGGAATAAACTCCACCGAAGAGTATCGCGAGTTTACGGAGAAGCACAAAACCTCACCAACCGCTCCGGTCATTTTCCAGTTCGACGAGAGCCTTGTCGAGGATAGCCTAGGTAAACTGCAGGCCAACACACTCACCGTGGACAACCTTACCGTTGACTGGCTGCGAGGACGGCAAACAGAGCTCGAGGGTACGATCAAAGATCTGCAGGATCGGCAAAATAAGTTGTGCAGTGATACGAATGGAACGAATGGCAGCAGTCCAGCGGTCAGTCCAGCTAGTACACCGGGTACGAAGCCATCCACACCGATACTGAACGGTTCCAGCAGTAACGGTGTGCTGGGAAAAGATCAAACCGCCAACAAGTAAGTACGGTGAGCCAATGGAACCAACATTCGGAGAAATTTTAAACCGCTTTTTTGTTTTGCTCACAGATCATCAAAGGAATTAAATACACTGCGCTGCCAAGAACGGCAAACGCTGAAGCTGGTCGACATGATCCGTTCGGCGCTAAATGAAGTGGGCTGTGAGGAGCTACCGTCCGGTTGTGATGACCTTTCCGTGGAACATCTATAAATACACTGCGCTGCCAAGAACGGCAAACGCTGAAGCTGGTCGACATGATCCGTTCGGCGCTAAATGAAGTGGGCTGTGAGGAGCTACCGTCCGGTTGTGATGACCTTTCCGTGGAACATCTAATCGAGAACAAAAAGTCTGTCAGTCAGGATCTATCGGTGAGTGTGTCCTCAACAATATTATGTGTTTTTGTAACATGTGTGATACTGGTTTTTTGGAAAGATAAACGAAAAGTATAGATCACATTACGCCCTTCCCATCTTTCGTATCATAATGCAACATTTTAAAGGTGATGGATTTGATTTTTTGCGGGTTTTGATTTTTTGGAGCTAACGTACAGTCACCATTTTCTGTTTCTTGCTGTCCTATTCTTCATGCTGATCTTAATCATCTTTCTGGTCTTTCATGTTTGGTGCTTGATATCTACCATCTATCATCATTTTGTGTGGGACATATGTTTAGGTGGACTCACTTCAGCATACCTCCACCGCATTGGGTCTCTTCTCCTTGCGCACTGGTGGTGGTAGTAGCGGTGGTGGTGGTGGTGTGATGTCGATGCTAATGGATCAGCTAAGGCGCAAATCGGGGCCGCCAACCGTTTCAGGATCAAACTCTGCCGGTAAGACACCACGGTCTGGACCTACCCCAGCACAGACTCCAAAACCAGGTCATCGAGGAACGGCAGCAACGGTAACTAGTGCTGACAGTGCTGATCTTTTGTGTTCGTCCTTTGCGTGTGATCGTGTGCAAATTGCTTCCGGGGAGGATGACCATGCACGGCCCGCTTCTAACCCTAGCCGGTCGGACGAGACCGATGTTCCTACGTACGCGGAACTCCTTCCCGACGGAAACGATTCCGACCATCGACTGTCGAACGTTTACGTGGACATGGAGGCGTGTCTGTTGCAAGAGCTCGATGTGGGTCAATCGTTTGAGTATACTAACATACGTAGCTGCAATCGTAAACAGCCGCTGCTCGCATCCGCAGCGGACGAAAGCTTTGCCGAATCCGAACTACCTAACCCAACTAACACGGATCATCATCGCAATGTGGCGCAGTATAGACGCTTGCGCACGCAAGGTAGCAGTGAGGACAGTGAGATGCATTTGCTTAACCAGCGGTACCACCATTACCGTGCTCCGGACGAACACTATGATGACGATGACGGTGGCAGTTGCACCACTGCGGACGACTTGAACGATTCCAAAAACAATCTGCTTCGGGAGGAAAGTTTCGACGACAACCAACGGCGGGAATTGTCACGTTTAGAAGGAACGGCCGATGGTTCTTGGGCACAAGGATCAACGGATGAAATGGAAGCCGATGCCAAGTATCTCACGATGCGGAAGGAAGGATCTTTACCTACCCTTGAATCGAGTCCCGCTAAAACGATGGAAGATCAGTGGAAGTCGTCGATCGAACGACATTTGGACAACATCGATGCGCTTAACCAGAAGCTAGACGAACACCAGCGTTTGGCAGCCCGCCTTTCCGAAGAGTACGAATACATTCGCGTGCAAACGCTGCGTCCCGGAACATCGATACAGCAGCAAGCGAACCACCAATCTAATCCCACTAAACCACCGATGACGTTCGAGAAGATGAACAGCTTTCGGGAGAAGATTAAGCGACGCATCAAGGGTTCGAAAACGGAAAGCGATAAGGTGGATCGTTCCGTTTCGCCCGATACGCCTGACCAAGGGGAAAGTTTCTCGGGACGGCTAAGAAACCGTATCACCGCGCACCACACTCAACGACAGTTTCGGCTCATGAAGGACACCGACTCAGCAAGCCCATCCACCGATCGATCATTAGCGGAACGTGTTCCGAACAGTTCGTCTTCCGCCGGTCGCAAAAAGAAGAAACGGAAAGCCTCAAAAGCGAACCGTACCGCACATCAACGACTGCAACGTGGCAGTGGTGGTAGTGATGCCCAGCAAAGTCTGCAACCATTTCATCCTCAGCTAGCATTCTCCGAAGACGAACTGCTGGCGGAAGAGCATGCGGGTCCTTCACCCGAGCATAGCAGATCTGGCGGGCTCGGGACATCTTTCTCGCAAACAGTCCGAGCAACTTGGCGCGAACTGATCCATTCCACGAACAAGGTAAAGGACTCTTCCCTAAACCTTACCCTTCGATCAGATCGACCCGAAGAAAAGCACGATCTGATAGTGGACCAAGATCGACAAGGTTTGCTTTCGATCCGTTTCACTTTTTCCGACAGTGAACGAAAGCAGCAGTTAGTGGATGGATTGCCAGCCAGCGATTTGAATTCCACTGGAGACTATTGTGTCCCACTAATTGTATCCCGGAATGAAGACAATAAGCTGCAAGATTCTGGTGCGCAAGAGGAATCCTATCCGGAGTCATCGTCGGCTGCAGGACAACGGGGTAACAAAGCGGGACCAAGTTTGAAGAGCAATCTACGAGACAGACTAACAAAACTGGTGCACAAAAAGTCCCCTAGCAGTTCATCTGTTCCGGCAGGTCGGTGGACCACACCGGAAGTTTGCCGTACATGCTCGAAACGTATTGTGCCTCGATCGGCGAGTGGTGGTGCTAGTGGGCTGCATCCAAGTCGTACGGTGTTGGACTTTAGGAAAGAATTTCCCGAGATTGATATCTGCGAAGGTGGCCACGATGAGGAGGGTAGTTCTGAGGGAAACGGTGCAAAACTTGATGTCCAACAATGGTCGCTTTCGGAGATGATCAATCTAGAATATGAAGATATCGATGTGCTAACGATCAAGCCCCATAAATTAATCAATCCTTCCGAGGGTGGCATCAGTGTGAGTGTGAGTATTGTACGTGCATGTTAGATTGCATGGGATCGACAGTGCTTGTTTATGTCTGCTTGTGCTTTTGTCATTTGTAGTTTGTTGTTTGTTCAATTCATCATTGTGTTCGTATTTTGTTAGTTCTAATTCTTTTTCGTAAGACTCTTTCTTAGTGTAGCCTCCACTATTGTAATTTAAATGATGACTGCAAGATTTAACCACGCTTTAAATGTTGATACAAAACTAATATATTCTGTTGATTAATTTTTGTATTATTTTAGTTATAATTATTGTTAATACGGACAAAGTCGGCCTTGCATGTTGGTGGATACAAAGCAGTTAATCAACCTGACATCGCATACCAATCAATCATAATGACAGTCTCGGTTATGACCTAAATATTTAAACGATCACACCATATTGCACTTTTCCTCGTGAACACATCATCACCGAGAAATTGAGTCCTATTGCACAATTTCTCTCGTGCTGATGGGTACCGGTATTTGTTGAGGGCCACCACCCGCCTTGCACAATCATACGCTTTACAGTCGAATAGCAAAGTTAGAACGAACTTGTCGTTTTGCGCACATTTCTTTGCCTCCTATCACCGGTTCGTGTTCGTTCCGCAAGTCCCGGCGGCACAATCGTCGTCGTCCGACCACGTTGACATTCACAGCTGACGGTTTTATCGTTGGTTAGCCCTTTTTACCATCGGTTTTCGATCTGAAGGGCAGGTTCAAACATTCTCAATTGCGATCGACGCTTTTAGAATCGACGCCACCCACCCGCCCCCAGAGCAAAAAAAAATGCGGAGAAAACGCGAGACAGCAGTAAATCAGACGAACATGTGCGCGCTTGTGAACAGATTTCCCTATCGTGTAATGATTTAATTTTATTTTTAATATGTTTACTGAGGAGCAACAAAAAAGCGGCTCAACTTAACTCTCTCTCACGTAAAGACACATACACGCACAGGGAACGCGGCTCGGCTCGTCAACTACTGGCGTGTTGAAATTTGTGGTAAAGACTGAATCAGCGCAGCACGACATTAGCAGCATGCCATCACATGCGGTAGTGTGCGAAACGTGTTTGATGCTGCAATCCCACGACAACGGAACCACATGCCGGCTGATCAACCTGATCATCCTGTACGGCAGGGTTCTTCAAACCTCGACTTGGCTGGCACAATATATTTGATTATCTAGCAGATAGTTCTGCTCGCATCAAGTTCTGGTTCCGATCATTAATTGATCTCAACAGTTGAAAGTATTTCTATAAATCATTTACTACAATCTTCGCATTTGTCACAAATTGATACTATGATTGTTCAAATTAATGTTCAAATGCAACCGTATCTCGGTTGGTCTGGGCAAAAAGTTTAGAGTACCCTGTTTTGTAGAGAGAGTGCTTTTCATCGTTTTCATCATCGTGGTACGAGTCGCTTGTCTTACCGATAATTTTGTTTCTATGTTTTACATCCCAATCATCACTACAAACTATCTAAAAGCGTCCACCATATATTCCAACCTAGATCTAGCCATAACCAGCACACGGTGTAGCAGGGAATTTTCACGATCGGTATGAAAATTCACGTCAGTTTCAGAGTTTCTCGCTCATTCCGCAACTGCTCTTTTTGCATCGCTGTTTGAATGTTCAAACGCTACGCTAAGAAGCTCACGATCTTTGCACACAGCATCTCTTTGTTTTTCACACAACACTCTCTTCCTTTCTCATCACGCTCGATCATTTTTCACGTCCGAGATCCAGAGCGAAAGCAAAAAATGCGCACGACGATCGTGTCACCCCCGGTTATGACGGTTTTCATCGTTTTCATCATCGTGGTACGAGTCGCTTGTCTTACCGATAATTTTGTTTCTATGTTTTACATCCCAATCATCACTACAAACTATCTAAAAGCGTCCACCATATACTCCAACCTAGACCTAGCCATAACCAGCACACGGTGTAGCAGGGGATTTTCACGATCGGTATGAAAATTCACGTCAGTTTCAGAGTTTCTCGCTCATTCCGCAACTGCTCTTTTTGCATTGCTGTTTGAATGTTCAAACGCTACGCTAAGAAGCTCACGATCTTTGCACACAGCATCTCTTTGTTTTTCACACAACACTCTCTTCCTTTCTCATCACGCTCGATCATTTTTCACGTCCGAGATCCAGAGCGAAAGCAAAAAATGCGCACGACGATCGTGTCACCCCCGGTTATGACGGTCAGTGAAAAATGAGCTACCACCATGAATAGTTGTTTCTTCGGGTTCGTTCCGACGTCCCTACCTTAAGTAGGACTGCTCCGGCATTAAACACCGATCGTAGAGCTATATCTTCGTTTTTTTTGTGTTAATTTGGGAAAAAACAGAGAACCGCAAGTTGCAATTATTAAACGCAGTGAAAGTGACTACATAACCAATTGTGTATGCGTGTGTGTCCGTTTGTAAGAGTTTTCTGTATATGAGCAAAGCCGAGAAGATGAACATTGCCGACTGCAGGCACGGAAAAATAATCTTCTAGATCGAACGAGAAAGTTTACAAAATTGTGTGCGAACATGAGCAGTACCGAGATCAGCACAACCGCATCGACAACGTCCTCGTACGAAACCGATAGCGTCTATCACAACTTCCTATTCCCGCCGCGGCCACCGGTGCGCAAGAAACGCATCCGAACGCTGCTGATGGTAAACATGGTTTTTATGAGTGTGGAACATCAAAATTCATTCGTTGCTACCGGGGTTGGCAGACTTAAGCGTCAGGAATCGGCACAACAGCTTTAGAATGATCTTATTTCAATTGTCAAAACAGTTTTATGTGCCTATTTCTGTGAATTTCCAACCAGGGTTCTGTACCAAGTTGAGAAAGTGCCAATTTCAAAGCCAATAGTTCCTCATCTGGTGAAAGGATATTCCGCGGTTACAGGTTCCGCGAAATATTGCTGCAGAAATGTTTCATGAGATTTTACGGCGGATGTCCGAGGCTACCAAAGTTTTAATGATGGCAAATTACTTCTTGAAGTTATCAGTTTAAATTAATTACGATGAACATGAATAGTTACTCTAGTCACAAGATATTCTAGATTCTAGATTCTAGATACAAACAAATTCAAGATCCCATCCCCCATGTAACTCAGATCTCCTAGTGATTATGAAGTTCACCTGATAAGCAAGAGAAAAGCAAATCATAACCAAGAATTTTATATATTTTGAATGTTTAGTACATCAAACTCAGAAGAATAATAGGAAATCCTTTAAAATTCTTAGCATAGTTTTTGTTTTAGAAACTCTAGAATGGAACCCTGATAAAAATATGGCAACCCTGGTGGCTACGTACCTCAAGTATCATGGTGTCATACATGCATTTCGTACGTCCCCAAGACTTTTAAACGATCATCTTTCGGCTTCATCTTGCCTGCTTTCTGTTCAATCTCTTCATTCGTTCGATTTTTGTCTTTTCCGTTCCCAAAAATATGCCTTTTCTCGTACGTCATCGATTCCGTCAATGGGTTGGCACTGTGGAATATACGTCACGCCCGATGTTCTGTACGTAAAATGTGTGTAATCCTTGCATTCGCGGACAAACACTTGCGTGTGTACTGTTGCGTCTCGTCGTACACAAACACACACCAAAACATAAATGTTCCATACACGTTGTGCTTCGCATCTTGGCTGCTCTTGGGTGTCTGGTCGATTCGATTTCAATTCGCATGCCGCTGTCCCCGCGTGGGTGGATGGACGGTTGTTGTAGAAACTGGGCGAATTTACTAAGGCGATGGTAAGCGTTTCCATTCGTTAAGTGTTGACGTGCGTTTTTTTGGTGCGCCATTATTTCTCAATTCGCACAGAAGCGAAGCAGACGCAATAAAACATAAAAATCATCTCATCATTCCAACGGTCCCATTATAGGTCCTTATTTTTCGGTGGGGTGTGTGAGTGAACGCTAAGCTTTAAAAAATATTTCAATCGTCCTTTTCATTTATATTAAAAAATTGATTTTTAAACACTGAGCATACATTAAACAAAGAACAATAATCATAAACTATTTTAAAAAAAAGGTCAATCATAGCGACGCCTAAGGTAATCCAAAGCTTATCCTAGTATTTCAACTTGCAACTTCATTTTATTGTTCCCCGTCCTTGACATCAAACGGTTTTCGATACATAAAACAGAAAACATTTCCAACCAATGCTTGTCTGTTCACATTAAATATTTAAATTCAATTAAGCATTGACCTTAATTCTACTAGGGAAACAACACGCGTGACGTCACACCGTCTAAAAAGACACTCTGACACAGAAGGGAAACAGATAGGTAGAAGATGTTCCCTAAAACTTCCTTGACAAGAGTTCATATTGCGCTGGCAACGAAAATACTAACGATCGATCATAGTGAGATTGTTTGATTATCGAGACACTAGGGGAGGTATAATGTTCGTTTGCCAACTTGGCATCGGTTTAAACGTGATTCCTCGTCTATCGATACGGACGGCCTATCGTGTGCCCTGCCGTGGTGTTTTGCAGCAGTGCATGGTGAACATGATCAGCTAATAGGTGACTTATTTCACGATCACGATTCGCGGCGCTGACAGGCCTGGTACGCTAGACGTTAATTGATGACCCTTTAGTATCGGTATTCATACGGACGGTTGCAATAGAAGCGTTTTTCATGAACATGAACACGAACACATCATTTAATAGTAACGGAAGAGCTGATATATAGTAGTACATATATGAATGATGAGTTTTTACATGTTTCGAAATTGAAGTAGGTCAAAACATCGCGTATCAAAAGTTGAGATATGTTAAATAGGATAAAATCCTTTTGGCTGCGTTCGAGTGGAAGATGGCACAGCTATTCTACCAGTTGTAGTTTGAGACAACGAATGAAAATCTCCAGAGTACGATGGACTGTAGCATACCAAGCCCACAAAGCGATTGTACCACCGGATAAGAAAGTCATCTCATTCTGTACAGAATATCCAATGATAAAAAGGTCTGAAAGTGTCACTCCGAATTCCTTACGTGATGACTAACTTCAAATAAGCTCACAATTACGCATTCTTTACCCATAATTTGCTTTCGCTATCCACCAACAACTGCTATGTCTCCGTTTCCGTATACCTTCACTATAGTACACAAATCACCCAAAGCTATGCTTGTTACTTATCATACCCATCAATGCACACTTCACAGATGACTCTATCGACAAACCGTCCGCTGCATGAGGAGGAATGGTTCCACGGTGTTCTGCCCCGCGAGGAAGTGGTTCGATTGCTGCGCAACGAGGGCGACTTTCTGGTGCGCGAAACGACCCGCAACGACGAAAGCCAAACCGTACTGAGTGTCTGCTGGAACGGACACAAACACTTTATCGTGCAAACGACTGCTGAGGTAAGCTCGTACCACTAGCGCACCATCTCGGACGTTTAACTCATCACATTTTCGTCATTATTTTCAGGGTCATTATCGCTTCGAAGGGCCAGCCTTCCCGAGCATACAGGAGCTGATCGTACACCAGTACCAGTCGGAGCTGCCAGTTACGGGCCGTTCAGGGGCAGTGCTGCGCAAACCAGTGTTACGCGAACGCTGGGAACTCAGTAACGATGATGTGATTCTGCTGGACAAGATTGGGCGAGGCAACTTTGGCGATGTGTACAAAGCAAAGCTGAAATCGTCGAAAAACACACTCGTAGCCGTTAAGACCTGCCGGATGACGCTGCCCGAAGAGCAAAAGCGCAAATTTCTGCAGGAAGGCCGCATCCTGAAACAGTACGACCATCCGAACATTGTAAAGCTGATCGGTATCTGTGTGCAGAAGCAACCGATCATGATCGTGATGGAGCTGGTAGCGGGTGGTTCGTTGCTAATGTTTCTGCGCAAGAATTCAAGCACACTTGGCCAGCGGCAGATGATGGGTATGTGCCGGGATGCGGCAGCCGGTATGCGCTACCTTGAGTCAAAGAACTGCATCCATCGGGATCTTGCAGCCCGTAACTGTTTGATTGGGAATGAAAATATAGTTAAAATCTCCGACTTTGGAATGTCCCGTGAGGAGGAAGAGTATATAGGTAAGAACACGCTAGACAAATCCACGTAAGCAAAGCAAATTAAATCTTTTTCCTCCTGTTTTAGTTTCCGGAGGCATGAAACAGATTCCGATCAAGTGGACCGCACCGGAAGCACTGAACTTCGGCAAGTACACCTCGCTGTGCGACGTCTGGTCGTACGGTATACTGGTGTGGGAAATTTTCAGCCGCGGCGATACACCCTACTCGGGCATGAGCAACTCGATGGCGCGGGAACGAATAGATGAAGGATATCGCATGCCAACTCCCGAAGGTGCTCCACCCGAAATGTATCGGCTCATGCTCAAGTGTTGGTCGTACGAACCGGAAAGTCGGCCACATTTCGATGAAATTTTCAGTGTGGTTGACGCGCTGCTACTCTGCACCAAGGACTGACGACCGGTGGACACCATCGGGATGAGCACAGCGAAAGCGAAGGAAGTCATCGGTGGTTGGCCCGCAGCACGTGGGCTGTGGAGCGAAGGGCTAACAATGTTGCAGCGATTAATTAATGCTTCAAGTGGTGTGTAGTATCTTCTTGCTGCAGGATGATGAAGGACCGATCGGTCGTGAACCTTTGCCAATGGGGGATGTTCTTCGAAAACATCCCGCCGAACCTTTCTTCGGTTTCCGTACCGACTCCATACAAGCTGGGGAAAATGCAGCTGAAGCTTGCACGGTTTTTTGTTTAGCTTTACAATACGCGCTATAGGCATCAAGCCCTTTGCGAAATGCTGCACTGGGATAACAGAGAGTTCAGTTAGGTAAACTTAAATTCTAAGATCAAAAGGTGCTTTTTGTAGCAACGAGAAACAGAATCTAGGAAAGTAGAGAGTGAGAGCATAACAACAAAATGACAGACAACAAACGAGTAGCAGGAAAGCGCTATAGGTAAGTCGCTGATCGCGCGGTTAGTGTGTGTACAGGATCATTAAAAGTGTGTAAAAGGTTGGCAAACGGATACATGTGTGTGCGGTATGCGGGCAGGAAAAAATGCAACAATTTTGTGGTATAGAAATCACATCCCAAAACCAATCATTTAAACGGATCTTCCACTTCGATTGTATATTAAAATAGACCACAGGGTCCTCAACATTAGGACGAGAAACTAGTGCTCCAACAGACGTTACAATTGAACATTCTAACGGGTGTTATCGGTCGGAGTATCTGTCATCATTTGGTCTGATTTGATGTGTAAAATAGCTTCAGTTAGATAAACTATCCTGTTGCAGGACAGCGTTCTTATGTTTTAATCTTGAAAGATCTACTTCATCTTCTCATCTTCTTAAAATGAGTCACAGTTCCAGTTTCTTTAAACGCTTCGTAATTGAGTGACGGTTCACTCTGGTTCTAGAAGTAGCACCAACGTCTACTCTGAGGATTCCATGTATGAAACAATGAATGAATTTTCATTGCGCAACGTACGTACCTCATTAGACCCAGGTGATCCCAATATTAATGTTTAATCATTTTCTCATTTTTTCCTGCCCGCATTCTATATCAGTGTAGAAGAAGTGAACGAATGAAGAATCAAACAACAACACAAATAGGATAAGCTTTAGAAAATGAGCGGGAAAAGCCAGGTGTGAGGAATATGTGGGATTCGTATTTTAATCGTGTGTGAACTCTGTGGTCAAAATTTGTAGGTAAGTATTGGAAGGTGTGTGTGTGTGTGAATCCAGCGTGTGCGTACATTTGAACGAGTGAATGAAAGCGAATGAATGAATGATGGGGCATAGCATTTTTGGGTACAACGAACGGTTTGGTAGAATGCGGGATTATGTGAGCAACGTGCTTGCAACGATGTGTGATAGTTGGTTAGAGCAATCAAGATGGTTTATATAGAGAGCATTAGAACAAACGCAAACAGACAGATGAATGGAAAAGGAATGTGCAGATCGGCAAACAAAATGGGGGGCCTGTAAAGATGGAACAGCCCACAGGCGGTTGGGCATGCGTGTGTTCCAAAGTGCTTGTGTATTTATTGACAGTATACTCATTACTCTCTTCATAGCAGGTAGCGCGCGTATAGTGGCCATCGCACAAAACGTATATTAAGCTTGAGAGCGCATTGCACTCGCTTACCGCGAAGAGAAATATCGACCGAGGAAATGCATCAAAATCAAAATCGAAAACTCGCAAAAAACGGCATTTAACTCAACTGCAATAACAACCTCGACAGGCAATAGGCACACAGAATAGCAGATACGCATATAACTGTGACACGATGGTTTCCGACTTTTCCTTCGTACATATATCTCACCACCAACCCGCATCGTTTAGCATGTGTGGCGTGAGTTTTGTGCACATTTTCACTTTATACAGGCATGTGCAACTTGAACATAACTAACTATTACGAACAATTTACTGATACGGCAATATACGGTTACACTTAGTCACATTTTGCAAATGGTAGGCCACTTCCTTTTTTTGCCCTCCTCTTCTTGTCTCGTTAACACAACAACTCATGTACTCACTTACCCGGAATGTTTGTAGCCGGCTAAGCTAAATATCGCGATATTTACATAAATTAAACGTATAAGTTACACAAAATATCCCTCGATGTGTGTTCGGATGTGTGTGAGGTGAAAGAAATGTTGATTGCTTATTAGAATTTCTACCTCCAACAGAGCAGCAACAAAGACGGAGACCTGTACGTATAACTCTTGCTTTTAAAATGACTTTTGGAATACGCCTAAAACCGACTAGGACTGCAATCGGAGATTTATATCGTTGAGGGATGAATTTTGAAATAGAGAGACATTTTTCTTACTAATTATGACTGTTTCTAGCAAGAGTAGCTGTCTTGTACTAATCTTCAAAAGCAGCAGGAGCTGGTAAGGAAAACCATGATGCTTTTTATCGCCTGATAGTTATATCGTTGTACATCTTTACTCCAGGGGTCAGTACATCCTTATCATTTCTGGCAAGATGAACATGCTTACACTAAACTCGCTGACCGTGTCTAAGATCAAGTCGTCCATGTTAGTAATCACTCAGAGTGAGGGGTTGATGATGATTGCAAAATCTATTGGGCAGTGAACGTGTAGTCCATCGAAGAGACTCTCAGCTGACCTCAGCATCAGGCATATTTAAGCAAAATTCTATCAAAGAACCTTATGCAAGATTTTTTTTGTATAATATTGCTTCTTACCAATATTGACATAGGTAGAGAGATTATCGTAAAGATTACATAGTTCGTCATTGTAACAGTACCTTCATTATCCTTTCGCGAACATAGCAGACCAAAAACCGTTTCCCTAGATCGCGGCTATGAGGATCATCAATCTTAGACGTAGCATGAATGCACTGGGACTAAAAATGTTATTTACAGTCCCAGCAAAGTCCGTGCATTGGAGAGTCTCAAACCAAATATGACTACGTCAATAACGGCGTAGTTTTATTCTAATGGTCATCCAAAGGTGGTATGTTATACAAACGTCATCAGTGAACTGTTGCAATTTTTCCTGTGGAAAACAACTTTTTTATTCGGAAACAGTCAGACCTACAGATACAATTTAATCAGTTCGTCACTAACGGCTGACGGAGCCAAAATGCCGAGATCGGTAAAAAGTAACGTAATGTATCCGGGTGGTGTATAGTCAACCATTGGATGTACCTTTGTCGTGTCCTTTAAATTTTTCTTGTTGTACTGTGTGGAAAAGAAATACAACATTGTAATATTCATACATTTGTCTCTGTTAGTCTTGCCAACATACCTTATACTCATTCGGTAGATCCCGCTGGTTGAGTGGAAACAGTCGGCAGAATTTAAAGCTTTCCACCAACGCATAAAATGGTTTCTTCATCTCCTTTGCACAGATCGCCATCGTCACGGTACCGATACGGTTAATGATGCCACCACTTTCAACCACACCTTCAGCACCGACCAGTACCATATCCACCGTTTCCATCACGTACCCGATGGCCGTGTCAAGGATAAGCGTACAGTCGATACCAGCATTTTCAAGCTCTTGCACCATTTGCTCGCTGGAATGAAATTGCAATTAATACGTATTGGACACATTTCTGGATAACATCTGTACGTCCGCTTACCCGTGCTGATCTGGAGCACTGTGAGTAACGAATACGTGAAACCGTTTGTTATTTTTAGCAGCCAATATCAAAGCCTCCCGAACGGTTCGCGATCGCGCGTGTGTAAGAATACGCTGCAACATGAGTAGAAGAAAACAAAATCGAACGATTCAGGATCTAATGTAATAATCTAAATATCAAGTCTCACGTACACAGCCTTCGCTGATGAATGTGATGGCCTGTTTCGCAATCACGTTCCTACTTTCCAGCAGCTTCTCGAGAAACATTTTACCCCTGTTTAACATAATTTCTCGCACTTCATCCATCGTTTTGTCGTCAAACTTGGCCAACGTAATGAAGCGTGAGAACAGTTCCGTCCCCGAGACGACCGATGTCATCGGTTTGTCCGTTTTACGCATCGCTCCTACCGCTGCCTGGAGAGTCGAATGAAACTCCTGCACAGTATCAACTGCAAACGACAAACGCAATCCGATATTCATTTACCGGGGTCCACAGAGCGCAAACGTGCGTTTAGCTGTAGGAAGCATAGCTTACATTTTGTTTTTTCCAGTACCATCAGCAGCGTTTTAATGGCCGCAATGCCAGGCGACAGGCTATCATCCTTTTCCAGAATGGCAACAAAGTGTGAGGCCACATCTGCAGCGAAAGAAGTCTTTTTAGATGCACTTCCTGAGAGAATGGTACTTGCACCTATACGTACCAAATTGCTGGTTATCGTCCTTCATATTTAATTAATTTCGACGGTACAATGTATGATGAAAGTAGAACTATCCCTTCCGTAGATGACGATCGAAATTCAAATGCACAAGAGCAAAATCACACAGTAAAATTAAATGTACGTAACGAAACTGTTGTGCAGAATGTGGCACCGCTGCCGTGTTGTTTAGTTTTTGACAGCGCTTTGTTTTTGTTATTATTTCGAGAGTGATTAACCCGTGGGCTCTGCGACGTAACGGTATTTGTATTGGCAACTACAATAGATGGCGCTACATTGAGGTTAGCCGAGGCCAATAATTGACTCGTTTAGTATGCAGCACTGCTCTGTAATGCTTCCGAACTACAGTTTTAAGCTAGAAAAATGCATCAAACGAAGAGATTTGCACACTAACATCCGATCGAATGATTGAATGAAATTACAATATCAGCAACGCGTTATCGATAGTTAAACGTCAGCTTTCAAAACAATGTTGCTTGGGAATCTGATCAACGCACAGGCGTTACGGAGCGTTATCCGATTGCTGCTTGGCTGGTGAGGAGAGCTCGCTGTCACACGCGAGCAGCGAGTTTACCCAAATTTTGACAGTGTTCGTGGACGGAAGGTTTCGTGCTCGGGTTTGCCGTGTCATCAAATAAATTGCGTTTTGGATCGTACGCTGATATCAATTTCCAATTTCCCCACAACCAGCAAAGGTACGTACTGTAGCAAAGTGCAGCAATTGGAGCCAGAGCACCACAAACTAAATCACAAATCGGGGCCAAAGAAAACTCGCCTCACCTAGCCTTCCATTTTGTGGGTCGAAGAATATGAGAAGGTAGATTTCAACATGGCGGCTCTGTGGCTCACGATCGAAGGCGTACTACTTTTCTATTCATCCAAGGACGATACGGGGTGGCCTTGGTTTTATGACTTTTAGGTCAATCCGTACGGTTTGGGGCTTTCATTCGTGCGATTGCTGAAAATGCAACTGTA
>KZ062511.1:69438-88500 GCA_002091835.1 Anopheles maculatus | reverse complement strand
TTCGCGATTTTCATAGCCAGCTTTTCCGTGCCAAATAAGTCGTGAGTTTAGACATTTCTATGGAAAATGTGTGTTGCTATGATCGCTTGATTGTACTTACATGTATGTACGACAGCTTGCATAAGATTTTGAGTAATTATGGTTCCTCTTTCTGTATTTCATTAATCTAATTTCCATTTCCTTTTATTCCGTTTCTCCGCAGGTAATATACATCATACATTATAGACTGCCCTTATGACACGTTGGACATATCAGTTTCGTTCCAAGTCGTTTTCCTATTTGTGGTTATCGGGACGATAAACGGAACTGCAGGTGCAAGTGATACCGTGTAAAAAGGATTAGCATAATGGGACTGTTTGTTCATTGCTGCTATCCGCGAGTGCAATACAAACAACAAATTACTACCACACACCCACACATCAACAAATTGTGCAACTGATCTTCCTGCCCCTTCGCACTAATTTCCAATCGTATTATTGAAGGCAACAGTACGCGTGCGTTCAGTCCCCGTGTGCTGTGTGTGCGTGTGTGTGAAGGTGTGCGCTTGTATGAAGTAATTGTAGACATACACTACCGCTCCTGCTACTACTACTCATCAGCTTCCTTATCGAGTGGATGTGTGTGCGTTCGTTGCTATGTGATAGAAAGAGAAACAAACAGTGCCCGTTGTGTGAGCGTCAGTGTGCTTGTGTGCGAGAGACAGTGACTGTGTGTTTATGTGTGGCTATAAAAAACGCAACAAAGATTTATGTTGAATGTTCGTATATTATAGAAAGTGTTAATTTTCAGTATAGGTTGTAGAGGACTATTAAAAACGTATAGTCAACGATGTTGAATTGCTAAAATGTTAAATTTAACTGGGATACAAACGAACATGGTCCTACAATATACGATGATTTTCTGTGCCTTGTCACATTTGGATGCGTACATTCGCTTTAAGGTGTATCCTTTATTCGTTCTAAGGAGCCTGTGTCGAAGCAAGACAGGCAGCGTAACCAGGACTGTCACTCAATATCAAGGGTTGAAAACGATAGGAATCATGCACCGTATACTTACTCCGTTTAGAAAAAGAACTGTTTTTCGAGCTAAACGAAAGGAAAAACTAAAAACTAATGAAATAACAGTGTGAATGTGTGCGTGATAAAAATGTACCCTGCGAGCAGCACCAAGGCGCTTAAGAGGTTTGGTGGGACATGCGCGCCGCTTGACACCGTTTTTCTTCGTTATCTGATTTAATAGCGTTCGACGGTGAATGCGTCGAGTCTTCTATGTGTTGTTGCTGTAGGGACGGGGCCAATGCAGGGGGAGAAAGGTTGGACGATGTTGAAGCGAAGGTGGAAAAGGGAAAATACAGCGCAGTACACCAAGCGATGGCACGCCAGAACATATGAGATGGAAGCACAATATTTATGATGGTGGTCCCTAACTACCTCCAGCCGAACAGTCAGCAGAACGCTGATAATGCAACACACGCCTGCAATGTTTTCTGAGCACTGCCAGACACAGCTTGTTGGTTTTCATGTAAATTAAGCAGTCGTACTTTTTCGATACTCCTTTTGCGGCCGTGTAAATCCTCAGCCAGGGTCAAACCAAATCCTAATCGGTGTTATCGCACTTGGCGGTTGATGCGGTTGTGCTTGAGATTCCGCAGACCACAACGCACTGTGCTGCGTCATCGCAAACGGTTAAAAGCAAGACCCGCAGAGTGTTGTTTAAGTTGGTCCAACGCATGTTAAACATTTCGTGGGTTTTTACGCAAGACGCAGTAGTACATTCACGCAAAGGTGGTGATAATACCGATAGTGTGTTGGCATTGAATTGCCCAGCACGTTTCTAATACAGCCTGATTAGTGGGAGCACAGGAATCAAACGGACTGTGCAATTAATATGGTTCCGTTCAGCTGTGTGCGCTGCGCTCGGCTGCTGCACCTGTCATCTCGTCCCATGTGATTGCACATCATCAGTGTAATGCATCGCCTCTGGTTGGTGACGGCCTTGTCTAGATCACGTGGTAAAAGCTACACTCTATACCACCGTGTGTGTAGCATTTGATGAGATGTTTGAGTTCAACACAATGGATATTTAATTAATTTTTTTCTTATTTTTATTTTATTTGTTCATTTCATTTGGCCAACTGGGAGGAACACCTATTGCGAACAATGTCAGAAGGATAATACTATTTTAAAGCTTTTGTTATTTGCGTTAACGTCGGGCGGAATACGCAACACACGCCATTACTGACATAAATGTCAAACGATACGCACGTGGCCCCACGCACAGCCATCTGAATGGTGGAGTCGACACGTGCGGATGAATGTGCCAGGAGAATGGATACCTTGTGTGTGTGTGAAGTTCGGTAAAAAGTGTTTGAATTTATTTCATTTTCTCTCATGCATTTCTTCGACAATCACGTGCCACCGCGTCGTGACCGGATAGTTCACCGTTTGCGAAGGACGAAATGTGGCACCAAAACAAAAAAGTTTAGCAAAAGTGCTTTTATTTTGCGACTTTGGGCGTGTAAACCCTTTCAGACTCTGGTTCTGAAGAGAGTTTCGTTTAATAGTTTTCTTTTTGATGCTTTTCTGGTGGGCGGTGTAATTTTTTTTCCTAAAGCCATAAACATACCACCCCTTCACATGAACGAGCACTTGTCTTCGTGTTCGAATGGCACAAGGCACTGAAACACAGTGTATAAGCGCAGCAGATGCCGCAGGATCTTCTTTCTGACGTTGGTTTCGAAGCAACACGAAAAACTATGTTTCTGACATCGCCTGAAAACAGGTTCTTCCAATCCCCTGTCGCGTGACCATCCCTTCCCGTCCACAGTGGTGTCCCGTGTGGTGCCATATTATAATAGCAACCTTCTTCATCAAGCCGCTCGTTAATCGTCAGAAACACACGACGACCAACCGACCTCTCTCTGCTTAGGGAGGGTGCAGGATGGCCGACTTCGCGATGATGCAGTTTTTTTTTTCTTTCTTACAAACGAACGATGCTCGCACATTGTTTGCCATGTGCCTTGACTGCTGCTCTGAGGAGCTGTACACCGACAGAACATGCCGAAGAAAAACTAGTTGGTCCGGAACGGAAATTAATATAACAGCAGTAGAAAGACCCGCGGCGCACACACAAGCAAACAGGACCAGACGAAGATCTGGCCCGTGTGTATCTGAGATGCACGGGATAGCGATAGGGATGAGGTGTATAATATAATAATTTCACCACAACACACACACACCCATCCGCCTATACTACAAAGTTCAAGGTTTTCCGCACACAACGCGATTTCGGATGCATATCGAAAGAGATGCAGGAAATGGAAACACCAGCATTATTATTGGAGAAGAGAGATATTGGTTGTTAGGTCAAGAGAGAAACTAACATCAGAAGAAGGAAGAACGCAGTAAAACGCAGTACGGAAATTGATTGAAAATGTGGTTTTACTGTTCATCGTTTTAAGTTGCAGAAGATGAAATGTGATGCTATTCGTTTAACATTTTAACACATCTATCAGCAATCGGTTCTGCGGTCCGAGACTCATATCTAAAGCCTGTCAAACGAGATATTTGGTAATTCAAGTATTCATTCTGACCCTCTCTCTAGATCCTGTCTGTTGCAATGGATTGTTATCGTTCTTTAAGAGCGTAGAGAAAGACACTTCGATCATTAGGCAATATCTTAGTCTCTAAATCATTAGACCCTAAAATGAAGAAGCGCTACAGCATCAGTACCCTTTTTTAATGTTTGCTGACCAAGAAGCAGGCTTTTTATTTGTTCTTTCCGCGATAACAATTACTCGATCTCGGTTTGTTAATTGTTAATGTAGAAGACACTGGATTAAACTTTTATACTTCTGCTTTTTTATACTAGGACCAGTAGATCGAATTGGGATTTCCCCCTCGGCAAAACTAATCGTATGTTGGGCGTCATTACTCGCTTTTCGTCTTATGTCTGCGTTGTACTGTTTCTGGGTACGATCGATCCTAAAATATGCTTGTGTTATTTGGAAACCAGCTGGTGTGACGGCGATAGACCAGGTTAGAGCATGTCCAGTGCAAGTTTTAATCCTCGTTTATCGCAGGACTTCTGTCCAATTTCATTGATGATCCTTCCTTACTCTCCTCAGATTCCATATCTCGAGCAGGCTTACAAGTTCCGGTCAGAATGATCCTCTCCTTAGAGTGCAAGTAGCATTCAACAGTTTTCACTTTTCGTTCCCGTTTTTATTGCTACAGAGAAGTTATCCTTAGGTTAGTTTTATAATATATTGTTAAGTCTCCAAGGCAGACTAGTTTTCATAAATTTTTCTTTAAATAATGGGTGAACAGAGGAGGAATAGTGTAAGCTAAATTTGCAATTTGACAGCAAATGCCTTCCGCCTTTAAACTATCACTGTTTGGTTGAAACCAATATGTGAACATCGTTAAGACGAAAAAGAGTTTGCAAGCAGTACAATTTGCACAGGATTGCATCTAATTAGAGTACTTGTGATTTTTACTTACGATCATGCTGTACCCTTACGTAAAAAGGAACTTATTACAATATTTCAACTAACACGTGGTATTGGTCTACTCAAACATCTACATTCCGCCTATGCTTGGCAATCGGTTTGTTAGATGAAAGATTATCCTACACTCACGCACACACAAACAATCTCCCAATGCGGTTTACTTCCTCTCCACAAAAGCGTAAAGCAGAAAGGACGTTATGTTAACTTCTTTTTTTTGTATTAATGGTATGTGTAGCTCGCATTCACGCACCCGCCAAACGAATAGAACTCAACGACCTCTGAAGGTCTTTTTCATTTATTATAACCTCCCGAAAAAAAACATGCTGATGTATAGTAGGAAGGAACCGGCTCCGAATCGTCGGCCGTTTTTTCTTCGTGCTTTCAAACAAAATACGCAAGAAATGGAAAGAGAACCGATTGATGCGCGTTCGCCCAGCCTGCAAGTAACACAAATCCAACGCCACTATCAAGAAGGTAACCCCGTCCCGTCCGTCCCTCCGTGTGTGTGTGTGTGTGTGTGTGTGTGTGTGTGTGTGTGTGTGTGTGTGCGTGTCCGGCTAAGGAATTAAAGAAGAATGAAAAGTTCAAAATTGTTCCACGATGCAGCAGCAGGTCGTACAGCGCGTCAGAATGTTTGTGCGTTTCCTCCTCCGTCTGACGAACGTGGACGATCTTGAACTTGCCGGATAAACAAATGATGTGGTTCAGTTGATCATTAGAGAAGAGGGAAGCAAACCGAGTATATACCATCGTGCGCCGTAAACCGAATACTCCAACGAACACATTCGCGTTAGCAAACGGACAATACGGCTGTAGTGGAAAAGGTGTGAACTTAAGTATCCATAAATTGGTAAAGAGCGTGTGCAGTTTGTACAAACGTTAACGTTCTTCATGTTTCACCCGTTTTTAGTCCTTGAAGGGTGGTCTGTTTTCCGGCTCCGTCCAGGAGCACACGCTATTCGCATGTCAGCGAGAAAATACCGTTGCAACAAGGAAACCAAACTGGCGGAGGGAGTCTTTCGTTTATTAATCCGTGCCTAAGTCCTAGTGTGGTATGATCAGTCGATTGCCTTCTAGGCTGCGGGCACGATACGATTGCGGCCGTCGTTTCGTTTGTCACGAATCGTGTGTTCATGTCCATACTTATGTATTGCTTGGCTTCCGCATTTCCAAAGAAGACAACATAAAGAATAACTGTTTTATTAATACGCTTTGGTTGCACGAGAACCACGTTCACTTTGAAGCTATTGATGCATTGTTCATTTTCTTTCTATAGAAAACTTGTATTTTTTTTGTATTTCCATCAATTAGTTTAGTTGTGTAATCGTTATCGCTTTACTTACTTACTTACTAGCTGAAGAAGTCCTCTTAAATGCTCCATGGCTTCATCTCAATATGGGCTGACTAAGGCGCACCGCTCCTTCGTCCATGTCTTTAAAAACTACGTCGTCCGGTGTCATTCTCATGACATGAGCAGCACACCAGAGTCGCAGTCTAGCGAGGCGAATTTGCTGCACAATAACGAGATCATCCGTTGTCCTTCAATACATTATTGGGGCAAAGATGCTGCTCATTGTCTTCCTCTTGAAAGAGGTTATGAGAAATTCCTCGGTTTTCCTTGTCTCAGATGACTCATTGGATGTGTCACGTTTGGATAGGTACATTGTCAATAGCCTGTTCAGTAAAGTATAGAAACTAGGACATATTCTTATTGAATTATCATGATAACTTCGCTTGAAAATATCATCACTCAAAAGAGACATGCTTACGCTTCTCCATGGCTTCATCTCAATATGGGCTGACTAAGGCGCACCGCTCCTTCGTCCATGTCTTTAAAGACTAAGTCGTCCGGTGCCAGTCTCATGACATGACCAGCACACCAGAGTCGCAGTCTAGCGAGGCGAATTTGCTGCACAACAACGAGATCATCCGTTGTCCTTCAATACATTAATGGGGCAAAGATGCTGCTCAGTGTCTTCCTCTTGAAAGAGGTTATAAGAAATTCCTCGGTTTTCCTTGTCTCAGATGACTCATTAGATGTGTCACGTTTGGATAGGTACATTGTCAATAGCCTGTTCAGTAAAGTATAGAAACTAGTACATATTCTAATTGAATTATCATGATAACTTCGCTTGAAAATATCATCACTCAAAAGAGACATGCTTACGCTTTTGTAACTGGAATATTGAATGTTTTCCCAATATAAATTATACAATTTATTCAAAGTCCGCTTATGTTATTAGTAGTCAATTTTTATACTCTTGCTCAAACACTCGGTTCAAAATTTCTGAAATTTCTGGTTTTTCTTTTTATTTTTAGATTCATTTACAAAATACGCCCCGATTGACATTTCTTTACGGTAAGCTTAACACCATTATTGGTAGCTGCGCTAATCAACAACCTCAATTGAAAACGAAACAAAAACAAACACCAACGGGCTGTTGTGGGCTGGTGGACTTGCTGCTGACCTAAAAATGCTACATTCTTTCGTGGACCAGTTACACATGCTAAGAACTGTCGTGCTTATTCCGGAAAGCAAACTAGCCAACCACACGAACGACTCCTACCTCGAATCACACACACTGTTCGTATCGTCGTGTGGTCTTTTCTCGAGTCTGTGCGGTCAAAGCAGCTTGTTTGTGGTCTAACGGCTTTTAATGTTGTCACTGTAGCCGTGCTGCTGCCACACAAGGTCGATCGAAGGAATTTTCTTCAGCATCGTGCTCTCACTAGACACTGGGGAGGACACTCGCCCCACAGTAGAGCTGTTATACCCAGCAGAGGGGGGGGGATATTAGGTTTTCTCCACCTCAAGTAAAACCCTATCCACAATTCCATTTGTAAAGCTTACTTCTGGCGTGGAGAAAAGCAAGAAGCAAACACTTGGAAAAAGTGGGTGCTAAACAGCAAACCCACACACCAGCGTCAAAATGGGGTTGGGAGGGGGATGTCTTTTCCTTCCCGATCTAGGCCGTCAGAAATCGAAAAATAATGCTCTCCACGCCAGGCCTCACACACAACCACATAGAGATGCTGTTTGATGGATGATGCACAACAACGTATGTCGCTCGCTTATCGGAACGTCCCTTCGCAATGGCTCCACCATTGCTTATCTATACCCACCGACAACGTAGCAAGAAAAACACGCGTCACGATCAGGGAGAAATAGCTTTGTCTATGTTTTTCTTTTTCCCGTTCGTGCGTTTTTCGCCTACGGGCTAGCAAATATTGAGTTGCCTGCCATTTGTTGCAGAGGATGAAACGGTGTGCACAGAGATTCCTCAACCAGAAACCGGAGGAGCAGGTAACACAGAACTTGCGATTCTTCTCCTGCTACTCGCACATTTGGCTGTGGTGCTGCTGCTCTCGGCTCTTATGTAGAGCCGCTAAAATGGGCTTGTTTTCTTTTTCGCTTCGTTGTTGTTGGTCGCGCGCATCTCGCTGTGTGGTACACCTTCTGTTCACTTGATTTTAAGGTCATCTTGTCACCCGTCGAGATGGTAGTAGTAGTCGCATCAGTAGTGTTCTTGCTTATTTGTTTTGTCGGGACAGTCGGCCCCGGATAGTGGAATCGCCTCCGGCACCCTCGAAACGACCGACACCGACAGTGTCAGCTGGTTTTTGCTCGGGAATTTAACCAAACGTCGCAGTATGCTTTGGTGGTGGGATACACGAGAACCACATCCAATGGCCGAGGCGTGAAGCCGAGACAGCATAAATGCAAACTAAATAGTTGGTCGCCAACAGAGTAGTAGTAGTGATAGTCTCTGTCTCTCTTTGCACATGTCGTGCCCCGTATCCATTTGTAGATCTCGCACACCAACAAAGTCGTCTCCCATTCGATCCCGTTCGCTCGTGGCGGCGGTGTATTTATTGCGCGGCGGAAGTACGATCGATGATTGGATTGCTTCTTTCGACGACGAACGATCCTCTTCAGCAACGTGCAACCCCCGGACGAGAGGTTCTTTTCAATTCTCTTTGTTCTGCGGCGCGCCTAGTGCGTCCATCGTCAGTCGTTTCTTGTTATATCGATCGTTTGTACAGCTCGCTGTGACCATATTTGTTCGCTTCAACAATACATACCGCTGGTGTGTGTAGTGGCATTAGGAGTGCGTTGCACCATTTTATCATGCTTTGATTGATGTAAATTGGAGGGTTTTTGTTCGATTCATTGCTGGTTTATTTGCAACAAAAAACGGCTTAAATCCGGCCATTAAGTGTGTAGAATAAATGTTTGAATTAGTGCTCAGTGAAGCTCAGTTACTGGAGATATTGAAAAATTAAATGCATAAGAACGTATACGGTTGTCCTCTAGAGAGATGTCCTCTAGAGGTTTGAATATTCTAAAAAAATTTCCAACCATATCATATGCACGGCTCTTTATTCTACTTTTGTAGGACTCTAAAGAATTAATTGATTGAGCTTTCTGAATAAATGCGAAATTTATATCCAGACTGAGCACAGAATCCAGCTGATGTTTAAATGGCTTATACAACCGCATTTGAACCTGCAACGCCGACTTCTTCTTCTTCTTTCTTGGCCTAACGACCTCTTAAGGTCATGCCTGCCATTTCTGGCTTACTAGACTAATTGATACTGCATAGTTGGTTAGTCAATCCTCACTATGGGGGAACGGCCCAGAAGAGACTTGAACCCCGGTCCTGCCGTGTGAAGACCGGTCCAACGCCCAACGCCGACTATTTCCTTGTTTTTCTACCCTTTAAGAGACATTTTCTCAAGGTGCAGAATCTGCTCTGCTCTGGTGGCGTGTACACCACGTTCTAACCATGACCTGCGACAAAGGAAATTAAATGTATCTGGCTGGCGCTACCCGTTGTGGCGTGTGGTCGGGTTTACAGCTTTAGTTACTTCTGTTTACCTTTTCTCTGCAGACAAGAAAGACGCTCATCCTCCCGGACTCTGCTGGGTGGGTCGGTGTAAAAACTTTCTACCGTTGGAAAACGCATAAAGAAGTCATTTGGAGCTATTGCGAAGTAGCTCTCTCTTTCTCTAACTGTATCATTTTTAAACAAGGAAACTTAAGAATCCAAGAACGGTGGAGGGCGCCTTTTGTGTCACATCTCGCACCGGAATAGTAGTAGGGTAGGGCTTCTATCCAAACCAAGACAACAAAGTGCATATTATTTTCCTGCTCCCTTGTAATGAGATGAAGGCAGACAAGTAAATGAATTTCCCAAGCTTTTCACTTCCTTGCTAACTATCTAGTTGTAAGGTTTCGCTTTGCAAGTGTTTGCAATGGGTTACTTCCGGGGCACGTCTGTTTAATTTGGTGTGCGTTTGGACATAAGAATGATGGTCTGGTTGAATGTAGTGGTGCACGCTTGTATGGGACGAAGATTCCTTATTCAATTCGATTTGACAACAGGCGGCTGTGGGCGACACTAGCCATTGGCTTGCCTTTGTGAAGCACTTGAGCAAAATATGTCCCTTTCTTGACGGCAGCAGCAACACAAAGCACATTCGTCGTCATTTCTTACGCAGGGAAAATTGTGTGTGATCGTTAAAATATGTAGGTGCAGTACAAATACAACGAAAGGCTGGATTGAGGTTTCGAGAACGCAATTTAAATTCGTTACGGGTAAATTAAGATCGTAGTTTATAAATGGCGAATTGCGTACTTTGATATCACCTTAAATTTATTCTCCTTTTTGGATTAAAGAACTGTCTGGTCAAGTTACTTACTTACTTATCAGGCGCTGCAACACTCCTCGATACCGTCGTCCAGTGTCAATCTCATGACATGACCAGCTTACCAGAGCGGCTCCTCCATTGTCCTTCCACACATAAGGGGTCAAAAATCCTTCTGAGCATCTTCCTGTCGAACGCAACTAAGAGGGTTTCTTCAGTTTTTGACATAGTCCATGTCTCAGAGGCGTATGTGAGTTCTGGGACTATAAAGGTTCTATACAGTCCCCGCTTCGTCCGTCGCGACAGGTATTTTGAGTAGAGAAGTTTCCGCTGGCTGGCGGTGTCACCATCATTTTTGTTTTTGCCTCGTTGATCTAGAACACGAGGTTCAGTGCCAGTTGGTCATTGTCATGTACAAACCTGGTAAGCTTGGCGGGGACTCCAAATGAGCTCATTGCGTCGTATACAGTTTTACCCTGGCTATGCTATCGTATGCGTCTTTAAAAACAATGAAGAGGTAATCGGAGTGTAGCTGCTATCGTCTCCAAAATTTGACACATGGTGAAGATCCAGCTAGGTTTCCAACTATCTCTTCGACGAATCGGACAAATCTACCTTGTATTACTAGGGAGAGAATCTTGTAGGCGGTATTCAACACCGTGATACCCTTATAGTTGCTGTACTCTAGCCTGTCTTGTATATGGGATAGATGATACCGAGATTCCAATCACATCGATTCGCTATCCTATACCTCCGTAATTTGATGAATTTCCTGTTCCAGTCAGGTCAAGTGGCCTTCGAAAAATGGTCTGGAACCGTATCAGTCCTGTCGTGTGAAAGATCGGCTGTTTCTCTGTTCCTTGCCACGATTTGGTTAATGTCTGCAGTTGAAGCTTGTGCAGGAAATGATTATTTCGGTTAAAATCAACGCCAACACAAGATAAGAAATCATGCGTTTTCGTATCCGGGGTTTTACTCTTAGTTTATCTTATCACATTCGCAGGAGAAAAGTCGCCTTATCACACAGTCTCAAAATCCCTAATGAATCATTATTGCATTTGGGAACATGTCACGCCCAGAGCTAAACTTCCTTTTGTGTTTGGGATGTGAAAATGCGTTGTTGAGAACTTTAACTATGTTATTTTACATTTGTTTTTATCAAACGTAATCCAAGGATATGAAAATTTACTATCCTTGTGAAGGTTTATAGTTCTCCCCTTCCGTCCAATTGGTTTTCAGTTCTAAATACCTATCGTAAGACTTTTGTCGCTCGGCATTAAACACAAACGGCGGTGGCCGTAAAATGGGTGCTATAATGTTGTGAAGTCTGCCTATTTTTCCTTGCGTTGGCGTCGGATTCTCATTAACTGACGAAGAGAGGCACACACACGCAGCAGTTGCTTCACTGTTGGTGTGAACCATTTATGCGTCACAACCTGTTTATATGTCGCCCTCCCAATCTACACACGACATTCCCTACGGAGCAGCAGTTGAGTCTTGCTATCTCTTTTGCTTTGTTTTTATTGACTATTTTCTCTGATAAGGTCGGTCGGTTTTCTCCCTAGTCGCCGTCGATTCCGTGCCTCACCTCCCGGGGAAGACGATTAGCCGGAACTGACGCCATTTAACGGTCACAAAGCGATGATGATGAACCAACAACACTCACTGAATTCGTGATGTTGAAACGTAAGGCTTCACTGGCCGTGAGCAAAAAGAAAGGGGTACTATATAGCTTTGATAAAAAATGGATGTTATTTTATGTTGATTGCGTGCAAACCTGCACGAATGATGAAGAAGAAGGGACCATCGTTATCATTTTGGCAGGTTTTATTTTTGCGTACACTTATCACGCCAGCATATTTTGCGTTTCTTTGCGTTGTGTCAACAAATTCATTTGCCTCTAGCGCAGCAAAGGTAGTACGATGAAAGTTTTTGCTTTAGATTGCTTGTTTCAGTTAACGGCTGTTGTTCAGTTAATATATGTTTTATATAAAAAAGGGAACCTTTAACCCGTCTTTTATTACATTCTACGATGTGGCTTTTCCTGCACTTTGTCCATTACGCACTCAAGTCTGTGTGCGATTATTACGCCTTTTTTTGTTGTTGTTAAATTGCGTTTCTGTGTGTAGCAGCAGCCTTTGCGCTTCGCTTTGTACTTTGGAAACAGCAGCAGCAGCAGCGGCACACGCGGTGACGGTGTCAGCTTTAATCTTCGTACTGCGCGTCGCTGCCGTTTTGTGTTATTGCATTGCAAGAGCGGAACCAGCGAACCAGCTCTTCAACTTTGAATGGAACGGTCCGTAGGTCTTCCGACTGTGGGTTTGTGTGTGTGTGTTAGTGCGTCTGTTTGTGTACCGTGACGTAGTGGAAAATCAAGTTAATCGTGTCCCCCACAGTGTGTGAAGCGCGTTGAAGGAGGAGCGCCCACGCACTCCACACCACCACCTACCAACCAGTCAGCCACTATCCGCCGTCATAGGGCGCGGATCAGGGGCGGTCAAAAGTAAGCAAGAAGAGGAACAAAAAACAAACCGTCTGCAGCAGCAGCAGTCAGCACACACAAAGAGACCAGGAACAGCGAGTGTGTGTATGTGTGTGTTGTACGGGGAAATCCAAAGCACCACAAGAACGAGCAGCACAAAGAAAATGTGTGTAAGAGAATGGGACGAGAAAGAGAGAAATGCGTACGCTCTTGCTGCTCTCGCACGTTAAGCAAAAAAAAACTACGCAAACATTTAGAAAAGAGCGAGTTCCGCATCTCTCTTTCTCACACACATTTTACCTAGACGCGGAGTAAAATATTGCTGAGTAATACTCTGTCTGGTGAGTTGTTTTGCTGTGAGCTGAAGCGAGACAGCAAAAGCTACGACGTAGCCTATGTGTATGTATGTGAGGGAGACCAGTGCGCCAACAAATCGTTCAGCAGCACCACACACGGTTCGAGCAACACAAACAGCGTAGCCTGCCAGTCAGTTCGAGCTAAGTTGTGAAATCGTTCGGATCTTTCGGGAAGACAAGCGAGCCAGTTTTCTCGCGCGTCCGTGTGTTTGTCCGTTGCGTTGGTCGCAGTTTTTTGTGTGCTGGCTTTTGGTATCGCTCTGTGTGTGCGCGCCCTGTTCAACCTTGGATGCACTGCGGATAGGTGTGTGCTATATTAAAGTACGTCGTCGTCGTCGTCGTGCAGAGTCGTCGCAGATCTTGTTTTCTTGTGTGGTGTCGTCACGTAAATTGATGGTAATAAAGCAACTTCCCTACAATGTGTGTGTGTGTGTGTGTGAGTATGTGTGTATATACGGCCAAAGCGAGCTACTTCCGGGTCGTGTAATTGTGTGCGTGCGTGTACCGTATATAATGGGGCGAAACAGTTTATTTTTTGTATTTCCTTTCGTTTTTGCACCAAACTCACGGCTTGCTGTGGTGATGATCAATGTACTCCCGCATGAAGTAAGCAATATCTGCCAGTAATAACCAGTGTGCGATCAAATTATCGTTGTGTTAACGGGTGTTTGCTCTATCGTACCGAAGATGATGAAACATCGCATACATTTCGAACCAAATGTAGTTTGCCAATTGCGCATATGTCGCTTAGTATAAAAGTATCCGTTTGCGCAATAGAGAGTCCCCATTTCTTTGTACTTTGGAAACAGCAGCAGCAGCAGCGGCACACGCGGTGACGGTGTCAGCTTTAATCTTCGTACTGCGCGTCGCTGCCGTTTTGTGTTATTGCATTGCAAGAGCGGAACCAGCGAACCAGCTCTTCAACTTTGAATGGAACGGTCCGTAGGTCTTCCGACTGTGGGTTTGTGTGTGTGTGTTAGTGCGTCTGTTTGTGTACCGTGACGTAGTGGAAAATCAAGTTAATCGTGTCCCCCACAGTGTGTGAAGCGCGTTGAAGGAGGAGCGCCCACGCACTCCACACCACCACCTACCAACCAGTCAGCCACTATCCGCCGTCATAGGGCGCGGATCAGGGGCGGTCAAAAGTAAGCAAGAAGAGGAACAAAAAACAAACCGTCTGCAGCAGCAGCAGTCAGCACACACAAAGAGACCAGGAACAGCGAGTGTGTGTATGTGTGTGTTGTACGGGGAAATCCAAAGCACCACAAGAACGAGCAGCACAAAGAAAATGTGTGTAAGAGAATGGGACGAGAAAGAGAGAAATGCGTACGCTCTTGCTGCTCTCGCACGTTAAGCAAAAAAAAACTACGCAAACATTTAGAAAAGAGCGAGTTCCGCATCTCTCTTTCTCACACACATTTTACCTAGACGCGGAGTAAAATATTGCTGAGTAATACTCTGTCTGGTGAGTTGTTTTGCTGTGAGCTGAAGCGAGACAGCAAAAGCTACGACGTAGCCTATGTGTATGTATGTGAGGGAGACCAGTGCGCCAACAAATCGTTCAGCAGCACCACACACGGTTCGAGCAACACAAACAGCGTAGCCTGCCAGTCAGTTCGAGCTAAGTTGTGAAATCGTTCGGATCTTTCGGGAAGACAAGCGAGCCAGTTTTCTCGCGCGTCCGTGTGTTTGTCCGTTGCGTTGGTCGCAGTTTTTTGTGTGCTGGCTTTTGGTATCGCTCTGTGTGTGCGCGCCCTGTTCAACCTTGGATGCACTGCGGATAGGTGTGTGCTATATTAAAGTACGTCGTCGTCGTCGTCGTGCAGAGTCGTCGCAGATCTTGTTTTCTTGTGTGGTGTCGTCACGTAAATTGATGGTAATAAAGCAACTTGCCTACACACCTCGCTCACTCGCCAGCATATATGCGTGGAGGATGATCCTCAAAGCTATTTGTCAAAAAAAAAAAGAAGTTCAATCAAAACGATGTTCACTGGTGTGTTGCAAGAATGTGGTTAAGTTACACGGGGGGTCTCAAGTGAAGCGCAGTAACAGCAGCGACGGTCGTCATCATTCGCTCATTCCATCAATTCCATCCATCAGTCATGTGCTTTTTGTGTGCAGCGCCGTTTGTGTGTGTGTGGAGTAGAAGTTCGTGGAAGGTCTTGTCATTGCACCCACCATCATCCTCGCTTGTCCTTTGCTGGTCAATCTGTTACGGTGTGTGGCAAAGTAGGAACGGGGTGAATTTACTGCCCATTGCGATGTTCTTCTGGCAAATGTCAACTTAAGCATGTGTGTGTGTGTGTGTGTGTGAGTATGTGTGTATATACGGCCAAAGCGAGCTACTTCCGGGTCGTGTAATTGTGTGCGTGCGTGTACCGTATATAATGGGGCGAAACAGTTTATTTTTTGTATTTCCTTTCGTTTTTGCACCAAACTCACGGCTTGCTGTGGTGATGATCAATGTACTCCCGCATGAAGTAAGCAATATCTGCCAGTAATAACCAGTGTGCGATCAAATTATCGTTGTGTTAACGGGTGTTTGCTCTATCGTACCGAAGATGATGAAACATCGCATACATTTCGAACCAAATGTAGTTTGCCAATTGCGCATATGTCGCTTAGTATAAAAGTATCCGTTTGCGCAATAGAGAGTCCCCATTTGCAGCTACGGCGAGAGATACATCCAATTAAGAAAGCTCATCGTGCGCAAAAGGAAATATCAAGTGGGCTGTCTAACTACTACGACCTCTGTAAATCGCTGTGTGTCGCGCGTCGTGTTTGGTTGTAGCGACCGTGCAATTGCTAATAGCGTATTTTGTATTGCGACTTGACCGAATATGTGTTCATTGTAGGGCACAGACGCACCGTACTGTGTGTAGGTGTTCGACACCCCATACTACTGTGTCACAATGAAGTGAAACTCGTTAGCAATCAAGTGTGCGTGCATGTGTGGCTGGCTGTGTGCGTGTGTGTGTTTTCGTGCCCGTATGACCGAGTGTATTTGTGAACGTGTGTTTTCTGCGCTCTGTGGGCGAGACACAAACATGTCTGAAAGCAAACACGTTTCTTCGTGCCTTGCTACTTGTACCGTTGTTGTTCTTTGTTTGTTCCGTTAATCCGTCGAATTTTGGGCAGCTCCACATCCGCGTTTTGTTGTTTCAATCCGTGTATGCTGTTTGTTACAAGTGTGTATCTGCATGCAAATCGAGAAACCTCCCCCTTGTGAGATATGGAGGAGAGAAATTCAGGGGAATACCGTCAAGCTGCCAAGATTCGATCCGTGGTTGTATAGTGTGCAAATGTTTTTGTTCTTCTAGACCGTGGTCGGCAAGTTCTGCGCGTGAGTGTGCCACCAACCCGCTGCATACTTTTTGCTGCTTTTGTTTAAGTGTGCCCCGGTTGAAAAGTATTCACCAACTGCGGGTATGGGGAGCGTTGTGTTTGCAGTTGTGTGTTGTGCAACGAAAGTCTAATACAGCAGCTTTTTGTCGACAACAACCGTGCGCGAAATGACTTCAGTTTGCGATAAAAATAATCATCTTCAGTATATAGAAAGGTGCCCCGAGTGCTAGAAAGAGAGAGATAGAGGGAGGGAGGAGTAATAGAGGGATGAAACAAAGAGTGAGAAACAAGATTCATATCATATCATGTGACAGGTCCGCGCGCGTATGCTGTGTGTTTGTTGGGCGAAAAACACACATACTCCAATTATCACCACACATTGTTATCGTTAGCTGGTTGGTTGGATAAAAAGCGTGTGGTGTTGTTGTGCGACGTAATGCAAAAAACAACAGCATATTCATATTCCGTTTTCACTCTACCGTAGACTCTAAGCTACACAAAAAGACGTCATCAGCTGGTAATTGTCTACCACCCAGCATTTCCACCCATCTGCCATCTTCCGTTTGCGACGACGACGGTTTCATGCTTGACGTGTGTGGTGGTTACCATCGCAGCAGTCGTTCGCTTCTAATCTTCGCACTGCGCTACGCCGTCGTCGGTTGTCATACCACACCACTACCAACAGATGAACAGTCGCCATCGCAACTGTGTATGTGTTATTTGTGTTTCTACTGCGAAGACGGCAAGATCTCGCATGTGTATTGTGTGCACGGTGTTGTGTTTTTTGTTGTTTGCTGTGGCGAACACGGACGTGTGTGAAACAACAACAACGTCTGTAACTGTGTTCCTAATTGGACTCACCACTCGTCTATTGCGTGTTGCTGCGATCAACCCTCTTGCTCCCTCCTCTCTTCTGCACAGTTGCACACACCACTCGTCTGCATTTGGTTGATGGGGCCACCAACGGACGCGCATCCTTCGAGAGACACGAACAGTGAAGTTTTGTAGGGCGCGCAGGGGTGTAATGAGTGATGTGCCATTTTTTTTCTTCTTGCACAATACACGCGCGACGGCGGGTCCCGTCTCTGTGTGTTGGCCTTGTGACGTATCGTCTTTATTTTGCCTTTCTTTATCGCATCGTGAATTCCGTCCGATTACGTGAAGACGGCGGGAAGCGAAAGGGGGGCAGGCACGTGTCGTTTGTTTGACTCTCTGGGTCATAACGACTTGCACTGAGTTTGTTGCTGGCTGTGTATGGTAAATTCTCGTTTGTTTCCCACATTGTAGTTGCTACAATCTATTCACAGATTTCCTACTAAAAATTAAGAATTAAAATGTAAATTGAATGTCCATAATACTCGCGATGCGTTAAAGCAGAATAAGATAAGAGAAAGGATCCTCAAACCATTCGTTTTAGATCGACCATTTTATTATACCGATGTACATTTTGCTTGCAAGTAATTTCTCGAAAACACTTAAACGCCGCCTGTGTGTGTATAGTAAGAGCTCCTCACTCTCTTATCGTGTATTTTGCGCAAACGTTTGTTTTTAGTAAGATCTATGTTTAGCCTCGCTCGCACGCCAACTACAGTGACACACCACGTCAGTCGCAAGCTAAACGATCGCGAACGCGCTAGAATAAATACGACCATTACCCAAGGCACAATTGTGCGTCAACGAGAGAAAACGAGGAACTGTTCGCGATTTTGCTGCTCTAGAGCTTACTGTCGAATCGAAAAGCAAAGCATTTCTTTTGCATTTGATGTGCCTGCCATTCGTTTATGAAACTTTAACGAGCTGATAAAACTCAAACCGATCCTTGAGAATGATGTTCTAATAGATGGGTTATCGCTGTTTCGAAGAACGAATCAGATACAGATGTCATGTTAAAATATTTCCATCCAATTCACTTTTCATATTTTGGAAAATCCTCCCGGGGAATAGAGCATTATTATCCGTCACGGGAGGTCGAGTCTTACTTATCGCACGCTCAAGTGTACTCTGGCCAGTTCCCAGGGGAATTGCCTCCACTGAATTTCTCGAAATCGAAACCAAAGTCTATACCATCCCTCCCGCAGCGCAGCGCAGCAGTGGAAAACAGATGGGAAAGAAAAGCTTCAACGCGCATAACACCACAGACCCATAACCCCGAAACAACGATCCGCTTGAGGTTATCCCGAGGGACCTCTGCGTGCACACCATCAGAGAGAGAGGGTGCGAGAGAAGGGTTGCTGGTTGTGTAGGGAAAACTGCTGTTTGAAAGCATGTCTATGTGTATGCTTCCGTCCACATTCGCCTCCTTCGCACCATGCTTTTCATCCATTATTCTCTTTGTACCTTGTGTATGTGTGCGTGTGTGTGTGTGGTTTCGTTCGTGCCTTGGGGTCCTTGGCCATTTTCAATGTTATAACCCCCTAGGCGTGCAGGAAACGACGAGAATTGTAGAACATCAACACACGCAAATGTGTGTGTAGGCATACTACGAAACATACCACACAACTACAGCGATAGAGATCTGCGTATTATTTTCGTGTGGTTTTTCGTGTACACTCGTATGTGGGACGCCAGACACTGCTGCTGCTGCTGCTGATGCTTGTGTTGGTGCGTATATGAGAGGAGCTACAAGCCTATTAACGACACATTTTTAATGAGTTTCCTACACCAAGTAATGCGAAGTAGGCAATAGAAACGGGAAATACGGCAAAAGCGACATCCAGCAC
>KZ062511.1:47891-62334 GCA_002091835.1 Anopheles maculatus | reverse complement strand
GGAAAACTGTTGTTTGAAAGCATGTCTATGTGTATGCTTCCGTCCACATTCGCCTCCTTCGCACCATGCTTTTCATCCATTATTCTCTTTGTACCTTGTGTATGTGTGCGTGTGTGTGTGTGGTTTCGTTCGTGCCTTGGGGTCCTTGGCCATTTTCAATGTTATAACCCCCTAGGCGTGCAGGAAACGACGAGAATTGTAGAACATCAACACACGCAAATGTGTGTGTAGGCATACTACGAAACATACCACACAACTACAGCGATAGAGATCTGCGTATTATTTTCGTGTGGTTTTTCGTGTACACTCGTATGTGGGACGCCAGACACTGCTGCTGCTGCTGCTGATGCTTGTGTTGGTGCGTATATGAGAGGAGCTACAAGCCTATTAACGACACATTTTTAATGAGTTTCCTACACCAAGTAATGCGAAGTAGGCAATAGAAACGGGAAATACGGCAAAAGCGACATCCAGCACGAATACCTATTGGCCTTTTAGATCCGGAAAGCGTGCACCTAGCGCAACAGAAGAGGGTGGTAGCATAAAATACACCTTATGTTCGGGAAACCCACCACAAAGAGAAAGAGATCGATTACTATGAATGACATTCGGTTGTGCACAACGCATTCCGATGCTTCCTTATTACAATAAATTTGAGTTCTGCAAATTAGACTTACAATTGGGTGGTTTCCTAGTCAGTTTGTGTGTACTTCCTGCTAAATCCTGCTCAAATCATTATTCATCTTCACGCTGGAGTTGTTCTACCAACGCTCTGACATCCTTCCATTGGCCTAAATAATCTTTCATTTTATCCCTTCTTCTCGATGCCATGATGTGTCACGACATCGACCAGCAGCAACAGCAGCAGGATCATCCATTCATCATGCGTTGGTTGTCTCCTCCTGCAAGAAGAGAGTAAATAGAAGCTCACATTGTTGTGTGTACACTGTCGTGCTAAAGTGTTGCGTACGTACCGCAAATGGTCCGAGTCAGTCCCCCGTGCTCTGGCAGACACCGCACCACAAACAAACGCACACGGCCCAGAGTTCATCTCTGGTGTAGTTGAATGACCTCAAACGGTCGCCGCCGCCGCCACCATCGTTCTGCACAGTTAAACATACACGCACATACAAATACACACACATTTACAGAGGGAACTGCGTCCGCATATGCTATCATGGTTGAGTTAGGTTAAGCGAGAGAAAGACGCGTGGTTGGTGGTGTGTACGGTGAGCCCTTCTCACACGTTGTTCGTCGATTTGGGTTTCCCTTCGTATGGGCTTTTTTTTCTTCTCTTCGTCCAGAAGCCTCTCCCATACGCTTTGCTAAAGCTCTGCTAACCTGCCGTTTTTATCCCTTTTAACTACTGCCTTTATACTACTCATCCGTTTCATTCTCTTTCGTTTCTGTTTCACATTTTCCTGTGCACATTCTCTTCGGATGTCTCTTGTGTATGTGTGTGTGTGTGTGTGTCACCTCGTTTTACGATTTGTTTTATTCTCTGTTTGGATTGTACGTGGACGACCTCCTGGACCCCAGGAAGCGTGGAAGGCGAACGGATCCGACCGACCAACCAACTCTCATCATTACCACCTGCCCTTTTTCTCGTCGGTGATTCACGTGCTGTGAAACATGACATTCTTTCGTTTTCCATTCGGTTGATGAAAGAGTGCTTCAATTTCGAAATCCGACACGCATTTTCCGATTTATGCGAGAGAGAAAAAAGGAAGAATTTCGGGCGAGAGATCGGATGGGAGCGAAACTGGGGATGAAGTTGGCACTCCCTTCTGTCTCGATTCATGTGAAGATGATGGTTTTTTGTAGGTTATCCTGTTCGTTGTTTCGTATATCGCATGCTCTGGACCCCAGGTCCACAGTTGGGATGAATTAGAAAAAGATCCCCGCCGGTTAGAAAAAGATTGGTTTAAAAATTATAGTTTGGAAGTAAATTAATGTCCTCAGGACTAAGACTTCCATAATCCGCAGAGAATAAACGAAGCAAAAATGATGAAAAATTATTCCTTCTCTCCCCAAAATGTTTGTTAAAGACTTGATTTCCTCAACATTGTTTGGTAAGAACATTTACAAATATAAACATTTAGAGGATAAGTTCGTAAAAATATTGGCAACTCTTCTACTCTGAAGCTTCGATTAGTTCCGCTAGGGATCATTGTGTTGCCAAAACGCTGCTGTGTTCCATGATTGCCGACATTCCCTTTTCTTACCCATGAAGCCTAACTAACTAATGTGACCACTCCTTTATCGTTTACGATCGGACGATGCTTAGCATACGTCGGACTGGGTAAGAATCCGTCTTTATATGATGGATTGTATGGCGCACATTCTCGAACATACTATCTATTACAACGCAGCAAAAACTCTGCTCATTGAATGAACACACACGCTGTTTTTATAGCAAAGAATCGGTGAACATTTCATGCTTCGATACTTTTGGTGCTTCTAGCTAGGAATGATGAAGCTTCTACTTCTCTTATGTTTAAATTGCGTTTTTCTATAGGGTTTATCTATTGAAGATCGAATTACTGCCATTTTTTAAAATGAAGAACCCAACCTTAGAGCCACAATGCTACAGGACTATTTTTTATGTCGAATTCTTGATGTGATTGTCTAAAGTTTCATATTAGATTTTCAGACTTCAATAAGTTTCCCTCAATTTGTATTGCACGTGCCACAGAAAAGGGCTGTACAGAGTGGCGCAAGGCCCACGGTTATACAAAACATCAACTCTTCTACAACTTGATTCAAGGTTATTGGCCTTGAAGTGTGCAGAATGTTGTTGGTGTGGTGTGTTGGGCGCATAAGAACGCGATGGATCTCTTATACCTCATTTCCAAGCTTCTACACCACCACACCACGATCATGCACTGCACAAAAAAACCATCGTGGTCAGCAGCACGTCGCGATTGGCGAAGCAGCAGCGCACAATTGACCGTTCAGAGTTGTATTGTGTTGTTGGTAGCTTCTTTAGCCTTGGGTGCCCGTGGTCAGAGAAATTAGAATTGAAGAAGATACAGCGCAAGCTGCTCTAAGGCACAAGCACGCGCGCGCCGAAGAAGACAACAAAAAATGGCCCTCGGAAAGGGCGATCGGTACCTACCTATATATAAAGTTCAAGGTGTGAGTTGCGTTCAATATGGTTCTGGTTGGTTCCTCCTAGCCATCAAGCCAACCAGTGGAAGAAATGGCTTCAAAGTTCTTGCACACGGTGCACTTTTGTGTGTGTTGTGTGGTGGTGGTGCCGTTGTCCGGTCGGTCCCCGTCGGTATGCATGGCTTAGTGCAATTTGCACAAGGTTTTGCTATGTTTGGCAAGCAGCAGCAAGTGAGGTCTGCAAATGGGGGGAGTAGTCAGTTGATTCATTTATTATGCATCCCCGTTCGTGGTTTTATGGCTGAGAGTGTGTACTCTGCTTCTGGCGTTTTGGCTCGGGTACTATACTTGGAGATTTTATTTTAATACACAACAGCGCACCACCCTAGCTATGTATAGCGAGAGAAATTGGACTAAGAAGAGTTGTGCAGTGCAGCTTTATTTTTGTTATGGTGCTCTGCTGTTTTCTCACACAGCAGAGTAGGAAAACGATAAAAAAGAAACAATGTTTATTGCATTACAGCTTTTTGGTTTTTGTATCCACCTTATAGCAGCTTGCAGTGAAAAAAAAATCGTTCGTGGTAATTTCCTTTTTCATGTTGCATAATATCAATTTACTTGCCCAAATCGAAATAATTTTCTGAAAAGAGTTACCCTTCGATGCTATGAACTCAAGAACTACCACGATTTTCGATGCGTGCAGCTTCAGCTGAGGGACCATTCCAAAACGCCACTGTTGATGGATTTATCAAGTCTATTGTGCATCAATTACTGTAATTGTTAATCCAAGCTTCACGAGATCAATGGCTGGATTTACTCTGAGAGTGAGCTTTGGAACATTTGAGCCTTGTGAACTACAAGACTCTTTAAGTGTTAAGGTCCTTAGAACGATGAGGCACTTGGATAAACACGACAAAACGTCTCTTGATATAACATAGAAGCTCCTTTGACTTCGAAATCCCTTGATAGACGAGGTCTCTCTTGAATGATGAGCCATCTTTGAATCTCTTTTTGTCGCTATAGTTTTAGTTATAGCGTAACATTTATTGTTATCCTTAATGTGAACAATTTATTAAAACAAAAGGCATTCTTATTATAATCGGGGGCCATTGTGTCTTGTTGAAGCGTTGTACTGAATGAAATAAAATGTAGGTTGTCATCATTACCAAAAATAAATCATTCCAATTTATGTATTCGGCCACCTTCCACTGTTTCGGTTTTTTAAATTGTCCCTCGCTTCACAAATTCATTTTCCGGTGTTGGCTGGCTTTTTGTTAACTCTGCTGTACAGAGGAGCTCCAACACTATCGCAACACCAAAACCGGGAAAACATCTACCTTAAAAAAACGAGATACAATAATTAATACACAATAGCAGAAGAAGCACGACAGACACAACCGCGCATTGTTAGCAAGTGTTGTCTGTCTTCCCTGTTCTCACGGGTAATGGTGTGGCCCCACGGAAGGAGCACCTCCCACCGCCTTCTTTTTCGTAAAATATTGTTTACAGCGGCGCAACAACGACGCTTTTCTGTCCCCCCCACGGAAAGTAGGTTATCGTGGTGGGGATTTCTTCTGGGTTGTGTGTGAGCTGCTGCATCTGGGAAGTAGGCAGCAGTAGGCAGCAGCGCAGGGTAAAATAGAAAGAAGGTCACGCGACGTCATAATAAATGTAAACAAAAATGCGAGTTAAAAAAACGCGTCCAGTGGCCGCCTCTGTAAAGCATATACAGACACACAGACACATAGGCTTAGACAGGCCAGTACTAACACCTTAGCACATACACACACACACTTTCGTTAGCGATGAGAGAGAGTACTACTATAAACGAAAGTAACTCTTACTTACATGAGACTGGAAAAGAAAAGTATTGTTTCCTCTTACTATTTTAGCAAAAGGGAAGCTGTACTTAATCAAGATAAAACGGAATATGATTGTAAAATGTGTACCATAAAATGTGTTTTCATATTATTCCAGTGTTTTAAAAATTTCTTATACAAATTCTAATTTCACAAGCCGAATATTTGTACCATTTTTTATAGCGAATCCCAACAATGCGGTAAAATCGAGCACCCCAGGCTGGAATTAAATTTTTGATTTTAATTTTCTTGCTCTACCCTTTGCATTTTTGTTCACTGTTGGTAGTAGTTGTGTTTGGCAACAACCTGTGTGATACGGTGGTCCGTCCTTCGTTGTCCGAAATTCTTCATGTTTGACTTACACGCTTCTAAAATTTAAACCATTTACCTATACCGCTTTGGCTGTTCTTTCTTCTATTGTGTTTCGTCTGCGTTTTACCTTTTCATAAATTCCACCATGGTATTATACCCTTGACCGCAGGCGTGTATATTTCCGGACACGTACGGCATATGCTCTTAATCCCAGCAAAAGGCTGTATTTCATACACGAATGGAAAAATGGAAGATTGCTCGTCGAGATCAGCTAACGACGATTAATACCGAACCAAAAATCCAGCAAAAAACCCCGAGAGAGATGTGCCGACTGTGTGTATTGGTTTCCTTCGTGCGTTTGAATTGGATTTCGGTACACTGCATTGTGCTGGATACCGTGTGCAGTTCCACTCAAACACGCACGCACACAAACACACACACACTCGCCGGGTTTGGAAAGCATTAGACGTATTATTATGGATTATAAATCACCTATGGCAGGAGCAAAAACAGAATAGCGCAATACTGCCACGGAGCGAGCAGTTTTATTCTCTGTGCTTCCCTTATGCTGCTGCCTTTGAGTAACATAAATTCCGACACACCATCATTATTTGCACAACAACAGCATGCATCAAGCACCAAACATCCAAAAGTTTTATTTTAAAAAGCGATTGGCTTACAATCATTACTGTAATGCCTTAAAATGCGTAAAGGGAAACGAAGCCGCTGCCACGTCACCATTAATCCCAATTTGCAATCTCCAAACCCGCGAACGACTTTTCGCGAACATTGATTTCACCTTTGGTTCTCCAGTTTCCCATGAGTCACACAAACTGCGCGGGTGCTGGGGACTGATTCATGCGTAAATAATAACAAAAAAAAGTCTAGATAAGCTGTGCGCTGTGTTTAGGTTGAGCAATGTTGAATTTTCTTCGCACATATTTTATGCTATCGAGCTGTCCGTTGCCTTATTAAATACTGTTGTGGAATGGTGGGATGAGTCATAGGAAACATTGCAAGACCCCCCAATGTTGATTGTTTTAAGATTTCACGTTGCAATGTAGTTTATTCAATTTGGATTAGTCTTTGAAGAGCTGCTTTTTTGCGCTGCTACGTAATAATGATTTCGAGCGAATTGTTCCTTTCTCTGTCTACCATCTGACTAATGATGAGCCTAATTAATTAATTAATCACTTTTGTTGCATAATTAGCTTCCGTGTGCCATCCATGGGCTTAAGCAAACACTTCACGCTTATTTAAATTTCCGTCTTTAAGAAGTCTATGGGTGACTAGAGTGCGCCAATCGGACATGCGAACACCTTGAAGACGTCGATTGTTTGACTTTTTGGACGATTTTTTTAGAGTAGGATGCGGTAAAGTATTTCTGTTAGCAACACAATGAAGAATTTAATTAAGCTTTAAAAAATCAACTTCTTTTTGTCTTATTGTACGCATATATATTTTGTTGTAAGATTATTGCTCGTGTAGTCCGTTCGCTGGTTCGTTTTTATATGATTACAATTTTATTCCTTATCTCGTCTCTGAGAGCGTCTACACGTATTCCCAGTCTCCCAGTATTAAGAACTCACGGTTTGACATCCGCGTAGCCTACTTATAGGCGCAACACTTACACTGTTTTACAGGCCATTTTGCAATGTTTGCATCATTTTTCTTTTCTGTAAAGGACTTTTTCACCATCCGCGGAGTAGAACTAGCTTTTGGATGGTGAAAAAGTCCTTTACAGAAAAGAAAAATGCTGCAAACATTGCAAAATGGCCTGTAAAACAGTGTATTGCATTAAATTGTTTTGGTCATCAGTTAGTTATAAGAAAGATATGAAAAATAGATACTTGAGAAAGGAATCGTGATGATCCACCCGCAGACTAAGAACATCGTTCACAAAGTCAATCAAATCGTCGATTAAAAAATGTCCAGATATTCGTCAGGTTCAGCTAGTCCTATCTAACTTGTTGAAACATTTAACAAGGAAACTTGCACACACAAAAGTCAAATGACAGAATTGAGATCGTCACGGTATTACGCATAGCATATCAAACACAAATCGCTTACGATAAAATCGCAACAAAAAATTGCAAAGTATATGTAAACGATCAACGGATTAAACAGAAAACAAAGCAGAAGTAAGGCGTGATGTGGCGGATTATGTTCATTTTCTGTCTTTTTTTCATTGCGTTTCGTTCGTGTAGCTTACTTCCTTGTGCCACACAGCGCCTATGTAGCGGGGCGTTTCCCTCCTAGTTAATACTATTCGTGCGTGCGTGAAAATCCATTATTTTGAGAAAAAGGGCATAACTGTCTTTATATGCGTGAGTCTGCTGTCTGCTGAGCTAGTGGCGGCGGTGGCGGCGTCATTATGGTTACGTAAACGATTTCTCCCTCGGTTGATTATGTGTTGTTGTATTTCTCGGTTAGTTAGTCCGATTTAGTTATGATTTTTTGCCTCATATTTTGCTTTACCTTGCAGCGGTGTAAGTATTAAGCGACATAATGGAGAATAATTAAAGCTTAATGAAAATTGGGCAAATAATAAGTATGTCATACTATGCGAAAATGAATTGAAGTTAAAAATAGATTATTTATCTATGCCATACTGAATACAATTTCGATTTATTAGGCTTGTAAAGGCAAGGATCATAACACCAGGAAGCAGGATAAAGGGTTCACACATGATTAGCAGCAGTACAGTGCATGCGAAACGGAATTAAACGCATTTCCACATTTCCCATGGTGTGTGCATATGCATGTTAAACAATAATTTTTCCTTCCTACTTCGTTACTTTCTACTTTCTGCACGCTACTGAACATAAGACGTACACGCGTACCACAGGAAAGGAGGAAATCCATTTATCTATTTTTCCGTTTTGGTTCTTCCGCTAACACACGTTTGCATATTGTGTCATCGATTGTTGTGTGTGTGTGGGTAGAAGCATAATATTTAGTACGGTAGAGACAAGAACATAGACATGCGTTAGAATGTGCGATGTTTCGAACGATTCGATGTATTCTAATTGCAAATCGGATTTTTTGTAATTGTATAAACGTTATCGTACTCTTTTTTATACAAAGATAATTGTTCTTTCTATACACTCCCAAATACTGCGTAATTTGTGTCGTAATTTCAATTGCACATGTATCAGTAACAATTTGCTTAAGAAAATGTGCAAAAAACGATTTTTGTTCAGCTGTAACAACAGTTCATTTAAAAAAAAAACGAGCACAAGACGATAATTATTCCCAAAAATGAGACACTAGACGCTTTTGCTCAATCAGTGTGCGCTTTGAAATGAGAAAAGTGGCTCAAAAAATAGCAAAGCCTTCCCCACCCTGCCACCGAAGTGGGTTATGTGCGTATTTTTCATTCGTCCGTTTTCCTGACCTCATTCGTTTGATTTTATGCTCAATGCTGCTGCTGCTCTCGTGTTCGTTCAGGGCACTCTGTAGCACTATCATCCACCAACATTAGGAAACATTCACTCACCTTCTGGTTTACACCACTCCAACGATAAAACTTCGCACACAAACACACACACGACGCACACTGTTGCATAGAATACGGCATTTGGGGATTGGGGTTTAGGGGAGAAAATGTTGGGTCTCGCAGTGAAGCTGTGTGGAGCATGGCTTAACTGCATAGTGTAGTGTGGTCAGCGTACCAATACAATTGCAACAATAGTCTTTAACCTGGTACTATTTGTTTTCCTTCCTCTCTTTCTCTACAGATCCAAACACAACCAATTCAATGTGACACGACCAAACTCGAGACCTAACACTTTCGTCAATATCCCCCCGGATACTGTGCGGCATAAAAGTAAGTGTTCCACCTTAGTTCCACCTTAGTTCCACCTTAGTTCCACCTGACGACCGTGAGGATTTTCTAACGATTTTTTTTTTCTTTCCAAATTTTAGAAACCTTCGGTAGAAAGAAGGCGCTACAGCCTACTAAAGATATCTTGCAAAAAGGTTGCCAACCAACGGCCAAACAAAGAAGAGTGCAACAAAAACACGCATCCGCAGTGTATGCGTTCTTAGGCGAAGGGATCAAGGGAGCCAACGTCTTCTCGCACACATACATACGTCTGTAGTAGTAGCGCGCCACGCGCCAGGAAAAAATAAGAAATTTGTCGACTGGACACGAGAGCATCGTGCTGCGATCTTTATTTTTTTAAGTACACATTTCTTTCGGCGGCTGGATCGTGGTTTGTCGCCTGGTGTTCTTAATCGACTGAACCGAAACTCATCAGTAGCAATAACGAAGAGTGTATTGGACTGGAACCAGCGGCGGGACAGCAGCATTTGAACACATTCGGTTAGGAGGGATACTGCATGTTTACATCCAAGTAACCATATATTTCACATAGCGAGTGAAAGCAAATTTTTAGTGATCACAAATCTTTGTTGAAAAGTGTTGTTTCCGTCGGTGATCATCGGTCGGTGTGTGTGTTTTGTGTTGTGCGTGCATGTACATTGTGCTAACAAATCCGTGGCACACGGTTTGTTGAGGTCAAAATTGCGCTTTTAATTGGTCGCGGCCGTCGGAGGAGTAGCTGCTGCTAGCGAGCACGCGAGAGCACGAGCAACAAAAGGGCCACTGCTGCTACTGCTCCTGCTGCGTACATACGAGAGTAGGTAGCGCGTGGAGAGAGGGCCACCAGAGAAACAGAATAGCTGGTGTGGACCAGGGGAGGATGGAGCGCGAATCAAATGCAATGCAGCCGATGTGTAGATCTGGATGTGGGTTCTACGGTAATCCGGCACAGGATGGATTATGTTCAGTTTGCTACAAAGTAAGTAACGACCAGCGCGGTATATGGTATTGTGTTCCCGGTTAACACATCTTTCGCTTTCTTTCGTACGAAATTGAACAGGATTTGCTCAGAAAGAAGCAACAGCCACCGGTTAGCAGTACGCCTTCCAGCAACAATGCACCTCAACCACCTGCATCTGGCCAGTCGGTAACAGCATCCTCAATTAGCAGCATCCGTCCCGTCGTGACACCGCAAAGCTTTGCCAGCAGCATTGGTAGTATCAGCACAACAACCACATCAGCCTCTGCTTCAGCATCGGCCGCGTCGCCATCGGCGTCGTCCTGTGCCGCTTCCGCCAACAATCCGGTAGTTTCCGCTACCTACACAGCACAACCTACCGTGCATAGTGCCCTATTCTGCTCGGACAAGGATGTAAGTAATGATGATCTGCTTTTGTTTAGAAAAAATCATCGTATCGAGAGAAATTTAATGGGGATGTTATGGTTCAGCGATAGTGGGCACTGATCTTCGTTTCTGTTAGGACTAATAACAATCGAATTCAATTCCCGAGCTAACTATCTAGCAGTTGACGGTTGAATAATGTCTCAGAAAGCATTTCTCGCTAGCTTTTCGTGCTGTAATGCCAACAGACATAGAAGACATATTTGACAAAACAGAAGAATACGCCAGTGAGATGTAGATCAGACAGGCCAATTATCCACACAACTTGGCACAACATATTAGACAGTAGAATAATATAGACTGTGATTGGAGACATCTAGTGAATAATCGGGGGTAAATGTGATAGTGAAACACATACAATAAGATAAAACAAAATAATTGACTCGCACTATCGAATATACTAAAGCGATATGCATATAAAATTACAGGCTTGTTTATACGATAAGCGGTAATTGACATAGATTTAGGCGCACAAATTCCTATAAATATGATACTATAGCATCGCTAAAATCTTCGACTGCCAACCGGCTCGTTTTGCTATAAATTCTCCAATATATCATTACTTGAATCATTATTTATTTATAATGTATTTTTAATTATACGATGCGCATATCATAGCCAAATGTCTTCATCTCTCTTCTTTGCCACTGCAACCTCAACCTCAAACTTTGACCTGATATTTCTGAATCTCTTGACTTAAATTATCCGAAGCATGATAGTCAGTTTGAAGCCACTCTTGGGTAGGTCACTTGTAATAAGGTCAAAATAGATTAATGTTTGTATTGATATAATAATGGGTACGGTTTGAGAATGTCTTCATTGGATTATTCTGAATCCTTTTACATTTCATTAGCTGATTTCGTCCACGCACGATTATGGCAACATTTCATGACAGAGATGCTCATTTTTCATGTTCACATTTTGTTCCTTTTAACTATATTTTGCTAAAGGACGAAAGTAAATCTGCCGAAAATGATGTAATCATTGCCTTGGATGATTATTTATCCGATAAAAGTATTGAGGAAGAAGACGATGATCTTGATGAAGAAGATGACTATTTTTATGGCATTGAATTGATCGACGAATCTTCTTCCGTTTTGGCCAAAAACCCGCAAGTGTTGGATGACGAACCGCATGATATATATTTTGGTACCGATAGTCTCAGTGATGAAGCTGAAGATGAAACAGAATCACGCACAATGTTTAATGTATCGTTTGATTGTGAATCGTCTGAAGAAGCAGGACATTCTTGCACCCACACTCAAGAATCTAAAATTGAAGCTCCACCCCCACCGGTGCAGCAAACGAAACCTATCACAAACGTGCCGGGTGAGATGGTGAATGTTAGAAAACGGGTAAACAAATCGCTCAATGACATTGTTGGCTATTTAATTTCTGATGTTTGGAAATTTTGCTATAAAAGAGTCCTGTGTTATGCTTGGAATATCAAGCCTCGCACAGTTTTCCCATTTCCATCGTAATGCCTACATACTTATATTTTGTGTCTGAATGTCTGTGAAATCATGGAAAGCATAAACGAAAATTTAATATGTTTATATGTTGTTTTTTTTATCCTTTAGAAAATTAACTCTGAGGACAGTGGTAGCCTTGGCGGACATAGTAATAACAGTTCCATAGCTGATAACGAAGACAAAGATGGTGATAAGGATGATGCCAAGAAGAAGAAGAACCGTTGTGCAACTTGCCGCAAGAAAGTAGGATTAACCGGTGAGTATGCGTATCTGAATGTTTTTTGTCATAAACTGGTTTTGCGCTATTATAATTGCACCTGCACATGCCGGTCTGACGTGGCAGGGTAGCTGTCCAATGATTCTGAGAGATATACTGATTGCCGATTTTACCTTTTCGTTCCTCCAGGATTCGAGTGCCGGTGTGGAGGACTGTTCTGCGCGATACATCGATACAGCGACAAGCACGAATGTTCGTTCGATTACCGGGAACTCGGTGCTGCAGAAATTAGGCGTAATAATCCCGTCGTGGTTGGCGAAAAGATTCAGAAAATTTGAACACCCTTCGTGCCATCGTATCGTAATAGTTTTCGTCACAAAACAGTGCAGCAGCATCCATCGTGCGGCGGCAACGGCAGCAGCGCGCACCGGTCACCAACAGTCGTTACAGTCACACCACCACCACCACCACTAAGAAGCATATGCAGTCATATGTGTCGCGTTAAATTCGTAGCATTTTCTTCTCGATTCGTCGCGTTTCCCACGTGCTGCGTTAGTATTTGAACCGGAGAGAGAGAGAGAGAACAGCAATAGGTGCGGAACTTCTTATTAGGAACACGAAGCTTCCGATAAAATGGTTAAACACACCCGGCCGGCACACACCACTTTCTCTCTACTTCAATATTATACTTAATGTGCATGTACACACACCGCGCACGCCGCATCCTTCTCTTTTCCATTGCTTCTGCTTCGCTGTGTGACGCTGTTGTCCTCTAGCATATTTCTTCGTATTTTGAAACCACTGACGAGCGTAACTGGATATCTCATGCCCAGCGCAAACTATTAAGAAAGCAGAACAGCGACAGCAAGCACGTGCAAGGAAAATGATAGCAGCACGCGTGTGTGTGAGTGTGCGTGGGAAAGGGCGCTATCGCAACTGCCGTGTCCCGGTGTGCATAGATCAAACGTATATAAATATGTATATGCCAAGGGGAGGGAAGAAGGCTAAGGCATCAAACCGCCAAATTTTAGTTTCTAGAAGAAGGCGAACACATACACATATTTGCTGGCAAAAAAAAGGAAATTCCACACACACACACGCAACAAACAAATGGTAGAACGATTCAGCTAATCCTCCAACTCATCTATTATGAGCACGCGCACGCGGGTGTGTATTTTCGTTAAGAAAAATAATTATGAGAGTAGAATTATTTTACAACATTATTACACACACACAAACACACATACGGGATACATAGCATACAACACGTGTCACAAACACACTTTACTTTACAATCTTTATAAAGGTTAATTAAATGCGAACGAGAAAATTTCATTTTATTCTGTATGCTACGTATTTTCTCTAATTTTGCGTTTTATTTTTGTTTGATATCGGTCTGTTCTATTGTTTTATGAACGACGCCAAACCGTCTGTTTCATTCGTTGTTGCTCTTGTTACTCTGATAAGTTTTCCTCTATCGTTCGTTTAAAATTAACTTTGTTCTGGCTTTGGCATATGATCCTTACACACATCTATATGTTTCGCACAATTCCTTCTTTGTTACTCTGTTTGTGCACATTGGGTGAATGGAATTTCTTTCGGTGTAGGCATTGGTAGTCAGCTAAATTGAAGTTTAAAGATGCAATCAGCTCCTATTTTGTTCTGAAATGTAAAAATTCTATAACCTCCGAACAGCAAAAACCTAATGCAGTAGCTTCTTTTTGCGCAATCCATTAAACAGGAGCACGAAATAAGTTAGTTCTCTACAGAACATAAATGCATGCTGATAGTCTAATCGAAGCATATACATGTATGCGCCCCACAAGCTAATTCAATCTTCTTGACACAATGATGCTTTTGCCACCATGAGAATGGGAGTTATTCTTTCAGCCCAATATCTAACGCGAAAGTGTAGTGTGTAGCATATTGTGTAGCGGTCGATGTCGATAAAGACACTCACACACACACAATTCATGAAAAAGCAAACATCTTCCAACAACAGCAAGGTATAGAGATAAACAGAGAGTAACGTTTAAATGCAATTCTTCTTGTGTGTGCGTGCGTGTACGTGTTGTACGTGTGTGTGCGTGAAGTGTGTGCGTGTAGTGTATTTGTTTAATTCTTTTTTTTTACTGGTTCTGCTTGAACTTAGTTGTAGCGGAGGGAAAGGAGTAGTAGTGCGGTGGATTGCGGAAACACGAACTAGATAATGAAACAGAAGATATGACGATGATGATACATGGG
>KZ062511.1:0-47180 GCA_002091835.1 Anopheles maculatus | reverse complement strand
TGAAGCGGTGGCTAGACTAAAGTTGAGGCAAGCGCGATCTATTTTTTTTAATGAGCGAACTGTCAAATTTCGCGCTCCTGACTTCGCGCTCCGATCCTGCATTGCAGGAAAAATGAAGCGTTCGCGCATTGATCGCGCTTGCCTCAACTTTAGTCTAGCCACCGCTTGAGTGACACCTTAGGTGAATAAGACTTGAATTTTGCAACACATCATCCAGCAGAAGACGAGCGAGCTAAGGCAATAGAGAGATTCCCCCACTAGAGCGTGTTGGTACACTCGAGAATTATAGTAACCATAGGCGGCGCTGCCAGTAACAAGTAACAAAGTAGACGCGCACGTCTGTTACCGTACACACACTACGAAGATTACGAAGCTTTTTGGGCAGCGTTAACGAATGCAACAAAACGGAAACTGTTTACTGAGTTTATTTTCTTACAAAAAACAAAAACACACGCTACACTATTTGCACGACACGTATTATTGTGTATTTGGGATAGTTGTGATTATTACCAAGCTTTTACCCCATTGTTTGTTCTGTTTCTCTGTGTATATTTTCTGCTAATATAAAGTCAATACAGATTCGCTATATTTGGTGAACTAAGTAAAATAAATGGACACAGCCTACTTCTACAATACACACACACACATATGGGGAAGCAGAAAATAAAATGAATGAATACTGTTGATAGGCGAGAACTTCCCAGTATGGTTCCTCAAAATTCCGGTGTACAACAAATGTTACCCGATGGGTTTTGCACAAGTTACACCGCTTTAACTGTGCCGCCTAACTGTGGAATGTCACACTGTTCCCTGTCCCTCCGTGGTATTTGTGTTATGGATGTCCCTTTCCGTTCATAAATACTAGAGTCTGTTGTGTTTGAGCGTGTGTGTATGTAAAGCGGCGGTGTGTTGCTTTAAAGTTCTGGTTCCTTCGGATATAAATTAAGCTCTCACAGTGTAACGGGGGTTAACTTTGATGCTTCTCTTCATTCGATCGCGATTGATTTCGTTTCTAGTTTTATTCCTGTGTAGTGTCACTCCAATTTTTAAAACGTTCTTTCCGTGGTAGCGTTTAGTTCAGTATGCGTTTGATTTATGTACTACACAGTTCTTTCGTACGTTTTTACTAAGGCAATATAGCAGTATGTGTGCGCGTGTGCGTGTGTATGGTGGAAACAAGGGATAGATTTTAGCTTTTAAGCCACACTAGACAAATTGATATATGTTGTGTTATTATAGTAGAAAACCCTGTAAGAAATTTTTTACCTGATTCTATATAATCGTTTGTTTTTGTTTTATTTAATCACTTTTTTCACCGCTCGATCGCTATCACTACACGAGATCGACCCCATTTATCGTGCGCAGTGTTTTGTTGTTAACAACATGTCTTTCGTTCACTGTGCTGTGTTGTGTTGTGCATAAGAATTCTACACGTAATTTGAATTTCGAATTTAGCAGATACTTCTCCGCCTTCTGCAGAAGGACACGAAAACATTGCTTGCTTGCTTCACGCTGTAGTCTGTCAACTGCATATGCTGCTGCTTTACCATTTACTTTACTGGCCAATTTGTCGCTGCTGTTGCTCCATTCTTGTTCCATCTCTCTTCCACACGCGCGTTTCCTTCCGTTTCTGAGCCGCTCTATACATATAGATTATATGCATATAAATATTAATGTGTATAAAAGGTAGGCTTAAGGATGGAACTAACTAACACACTTACTGCTGCAATGTAGTAATGCATCACTTCACTTTTAGTACTACTTCAAACGGATTGTATGGCGGCGCGCATTTGACGGTAGAGAAGAGTAATCAGGAAGAAGAAAGTTTAGAAGAAACAACCGCAGTTAAACAGAAAATCCTGCATTCGATTTTGTTGTGCGTTGGTGAAACAAAACAAAAGGTGATAAACAGTGTAGTAGTAGGACTGGGCAGATTCGGCTTCATTCTACATCCCCACAGCCCTGAAAAGCTCAAACATGAAAAACTATTGTACTATCATCTTAATCATTACTACAACACAGATACAGAGACAGATGAATAGATTAAAAGATTGAGTTTTTACTTCTCCGTTCGGGTTCAGTTTTGTTATCGCAAAAGTAAAGAAGGTCCTTGTAATTGTGTAACACGATGAGATGAGTAACTCGGTAGTGTTTGTTTCAATTGTCTCCCCACTTATGCAATCAATATGCCGACGATTACCGTTGTGTCTATAGAAAGTTTGTGGTTTGCTTACCGTTGTTTGGACCTACTCTGAGACTTAAGGCTTTCTTACAAAAAAGATGTAGGCAAAACTGATAAGCATTTGCAAAAACAAAAAAAAGGAAAACCGGCGTGGTATGTAAATTGAAGCAACCGTAAGTAAAAGGCAAGATAAAAGAATGAAACACAACAATACGCCTGTAACTTATTACTAACGATGCTAGCAAATTGTACGAAGCGCGGTTGCAGCAGAAAGAAAAACTACACATTGCAAAACGAGCGAAGAAAATGCAAATCAACTACTACCACTAATACGCGACCGGAAGCGTACGTAAACGATGCAAATGCTACCGAAGCGCAAGTTGAAGGATGAACAAACTGATGAAGATCAGTGAAACAGGGATTCAGAACGTTGAACCGATTCTAGAGAGAAAGAGAGCGAAAGAGAGTAAATTTGACGATGGAATGACATCCATTGCATCTTATGAGAGAACAATAGAATGAGTTTAGAACAACAGACGCACGTGGCACATATACATAGGATCGCGGATGCGCGTGTCGTCCTTGCGTGCGTGCGTGCGTGCGTGTGTGCGGTGTTGGTGATAGAGAACGCAAAGTAAGAAAGTTCACAACCGTGACAATGTGACACAATGCATTCACTGACACACTAATCCGGTGTATGGATACAACAAACTGCGCGAAGGGTAAACAACAATAAACTGTGAAAAAATAAATTCTACTGTATCGGTGTATCTTATTCGTTTTGGATGAGAAAATAAGTTAGCTAACATGACATAGTTTACAGATAAACAGTGTTGGCGCCTCCAAGCACCTTCTTGCAATAGGTCAGCTACACCTGGAGATTCTCATCGTTGGAAGACACTTCTCGGATATCATCGACGTACGGCGGACCTATAGAGGAGCAAATGTTGTCTGAGACCATTTTCTAGTCATTGTTAAGTTACACCAGAAGAAACCCCCAAGGCTTCGGAGAACACCACCACCGAGGCGATGTGGCGTATGGTCGAGCAAGCCATCAGCCGTCTTCTTCTTTGGCACTACAACTTCGGAAGGTCGACAACTTCGGCCTGCTATTTCTAGCTACCTATTACTTAGTTTTACCCATTCTTGGATAGGCAGTCTTGCGTTTCCTGTGCGTTAGTCCTGTGCCAACTTCCGACTCATAACAGTCCTAAGTATTGCCGATAAGCTACTGTCCCACATAATTTTCTACAGATTTCATCGGAAGCTACCAAGCTGGATTTGTCAAATCTAGGGAAATTGATTTTCCCGATTTTCTTGTCGGAAGCTCAGACCGTATTAGAGCAAAACTGGAAATCAGTGGATGCTTCCTCGGCACGAATGTAACTTCGGACAACAAACGTAAGCAGCAAAAATTGAAAGCGCATAGTTCAAGAGAATCGTGCTCTACAATCTCATGCGATCTAGAAAACTCCAACAGCACACAGAATACACAATATATCGCACCTGGAAACTTCCGGTGGTCGTCTACGGACACGAGTCCTGGAATATGCAGGTCAAGAAGAATAAATGCTAGAGTACTTTTACAAATCGTAATATAATGAGGATTTTTACGCGTCGTTTATCGATTTACGAAAGATAGGGGACTTAATTATATTTTAAATCATTCTCTGGTGGGGAGTAGGAGCAACACATCCGGAATTTTCACAATGGGGAATAAGTTCGTAGCGTTTCGTTTTTTTTATTTCTTTGATATTTTTAACTTTCCTAAAGTTATATTTGTGTGCTGTAGAATAAAACATTTTTTAGTAAACTTTTAGTATAATTGCACACTAGAAACATTTGGTTTTGTCTGTAAACTTTAATCCAACAAACATCGGTGGAAAGCTATAGGGCCAGGCCGTTCTATATGAATATAAAAAAAAAAAAAAAACCATTGGTAGGATTGCTCTAGGAAACGCCCTAATCCTGAAAAAGTGTTGATCTAATAAGTTCGTAGCGTTTCGTTTTTTTTTATTTCTTTGATATTTTTAACTTTCCTAAAGTTATATTTGTGTGCTGTAGAATAAAACATTTTTTAGTAAACTTTTAGTATAATTGCACACTAGAAACATTTGGTTTTGTCTGTAAACTTTAATCCAACAAACATCGGTGGAAAGCTATAGGGCCAGGCCTTTCTATATGAATATAAAAAAAAAAACCATTGGTAGGATTGCTCTAGGAAACGCCCTAATCCTGAAAAAGTGTTGATCTGGATGGTACATGCATCATTTGTGATAATAACACATTAAAAATTTGAGCAATACAATTGAGTTTTTACTTCTCCGTTCGGGTTCAGTTTTGTTATCGCAAAAGTAAAGAAGGTCCTTGTAATTGTGTAACACGATGAGATGAGTAACTCGGTAGTGTTTGTTTCAATTGTCTCCCCACTTATGCAATCAATATGCCGACGATTACCGTTGTGTCTATAGAAAGTTTGTGGTTTGCTTACCGTTGTTTGGACCTACTCTGAGACTTAAGGCTTTCTTACAAAAAAGATGTAGGCAAAACTGATAAGCATTTGCAAAAACAAAAAAAAGGAAAACCCGTGTGGTATGTAAATTGAAGCAACCGTAAGTAAAAGGCAAGATAAAAGAATGAAACACAACAATACGCCTGTAACTTATTACTAACGATGCTAGCAAATTGTACGAAGCGCGGTTGCAGCAGAAAGAAAAACTACACATTGCAAAACGAGCGAAGAAAATGCAAATCAACTACTACCACTAATACGCGACCGGAAGCGTACGTAAACGATGCAAATGCTACCGAAGCGCAAGTTGAAGGATGAACAAACTGATGAAGATCAGTGAAACAGGGATTCAGAACGTTGAACCGATTCTAGAGAGAAAGAGAGCGAAAGAGAGTAAATTTGACGATGGAATGACATCCATTGCATCTTATGAGAGAACAATAGAATGAGTTTAGAACAACAGACGCACGTGGCACATATACATAGGATCGCGGATGCGCGTGTCGTCCTTGCGTGCGTGCGTGCGTGCGTGCGTGTGTGCGGTGTTGGTGATAGAGAACGCAAAGTAAGAAAGTTCACAACCGTGACAATGTGACACAATGCATTCACTGACACACTAATCCGGTGTATGGATACAACAAACTGCGCGAAGGGTAAACAACAATAAACTGTGAAAAAATAAATTCTACTGTATCGGTGTATCTTATTCGTTTTGGATGAGAAAATAAGTTAGCTAACATGACATAGTTTACAGATAAACAGTGTTGGCGCCTCCAAGCACCTTCTTGCAATAGGTCAGCTACACCTGGAGATTCTCATCGTTGGAAGACACTTCTCGGATATCATCGACGTACGGCGGACCTATAGAGGAGCAAATGTTGTCTGAGACCATTTTCTAGTCATTGTTAAGTTACACCAGAAGAAACCCCCAAGGCTTCGGAGAACACCACCACCGAGGCGATGTGGCGTATGGTCGAGCAAGCCATCAGCCGTCTTCTTCTTTGGCACTACAACTTCGGAAGGTCGACAACTTCGGCCTGCTATTTCTAGCTACCTATTACTTAGTTTTACCCATTCTTGGATAGGCAGTCTTGCGTTTCCTGTGCGTTAGTCCTGTGCCAACTTCCGACTCATAACAGTCCTAAGTATTGCCGATAAGCTACTGTCCCACATAATTTTCTACAGATTTCATCGGAAGCTACCAAGCTGGATTTGTCAAATCTAGGGAAATTGATTTTCCCGATTTTCTTGTCGGAAGCTCAGACCGTATTAGAGCAAAACTGGAAATCAGTGGATGCTTCCTCGGCACGAATGTAACTTCGGACAACAAACGTAAGCAGCAAAAATTGAAAGCGCATAGTTCAAGAGAATCGTGCTCTACAATCTCATGCGATCTAGAAAACTCCAACAGCACACAGAATACACAATATATCGCACCTGGAAACTTCCGGTGGTCGTCTACGGACACGAGTCCTGGAATATGCAGGTCAAGAAGAATAAATGCTAGAGTACTTTTACAAATCGTAATATAATGAGGATTTTTACGCGTCGTTTATCGATTTACGAAAGATAGGGGACTTAATTATATTTTAAATCATTCTCTGGTGGGGAGTAGGAGCAACACATCCGGAATTTTCACAATGGGGAATAAGTTCGTAGCGTTTCGTTTTTTTTTATTTCTTTGATATTTTTAACTTTCCTAAAGTTATATTTGTGTGCTGTAGAATAAAACATTTTTTAGTAAACTTTTAGTATAATTGCACACTAGAAACATTTGGTTTTGTCTGTAAACTTTAATCCAACAAACATCGGTGGAAAGCTATAGGGCCAGGCCGTTCTATATGAATATAAAAAAAAAAACCATTGGTAGGATTGCTCTAGGAAACGCCCTAATCCTGAAAAAGTGTTGATCTGGATGGTACATGCATCATTTGTGATAATAACACATTAAAAATTTGAGCAATACACATGTTTGGTGTAAAAATGGTATGATTAAATTCAAAATAATTGCGCCATGGCTGCGTACGTGGTTTGTTTGCGTTGGGAAGGAATCAACCTGATAACGTAAACATAAGCTTCCTGTATTCAATTTTGACAGCCAAACAGAAAAAAAGAACCGACAAACAACACATGGAAGAAGAAGTAGAAAGCATTTCTTGTCGACGCCATTGACGAATCCAGGTGTAGTGAAGCGCTCGACCAGCAGTTTACCGTGTTTTATCGCTACCTATCGTAAATAAATACAGAGAAAACTATTTCGGACAGAATTAGTCATGTACGAGAATGAGGAAGGTATGTATTTCTAAGCTATCTCCACCCGGTATGTGCCCTATTTTGATGCGTCAACATTTCACAACTTTCTTCCGGTACGGCGGGGTTTCGCGAAGACCATTTCGAGGAAGAAGATCCGGAGGAGATTTCGCACGAACTGTGGCAGGAAGCATGCTGGATCGTGATCAACGCATACTTCGACGAGAAGGGTCTCGTGCGGCAGCAGCTGGACAGCTTCGACGAGTTTATTCAAATGTCCGTCCAAAGGATTGTGGAAGATTCGCCGGCCATCGAGCTGACGGCGGAAGCGCAACACTCGTCGGGCGAGATCGAAAACCCTACCCGGTACCTGCTCAAGTTCGACCAGATTTACCTTTCGAAACCGACGCATTGGGAAAAGGATGGTTCACCTTCGCCCATGATGCCGAACGAGGCGCGTCTCCGCAATCTGACCTACTCCGCTCCGCTGTACGTGGACATTACCAAGACGAAGTTGATGGAGGGTCAGGATCCGGTCGAGACGCAACATCAGAAAACGTTCATCGGAAAGATTCCGATCATGTTGCGCTCCACGTACTGTCTGCTATCTCAGCTGACGGATCGTGATTTGACTGAGCTGAACGAGTGCCCGCTCGATCCGGGCGGCTATTTCATTATCAACGGTTCGGAGAAGGTGCTGATCGCGCAGGAAAAGATGGCCACCAATACGGTGTACGTGTTCAGCATGAAGGATGGTAAATACGCGTACAAGACGGAGATCCGTTCCTGTCTGGAGCACAGTTCGCGACCGACTTCCACCCTGTGGGTGAACATGATGGCACGCGGTGGGCAGAGCATCAAAAAGTCCGCCATCGGACAGCGCGTGATAGCGATCCTGCCGTACGTGAAGCAGGAAATTCCAATCATGATTGTGTTCCGTGCGCTCGGGTTCGTCGCCGATCGGGACATCCTCGAGCACATCATTTACGATTTTGACGATCCGGAAATGATGGAGATGGTGAAGCCTTCGCTCGATGAAGCGTTCGTCGTGCAGGAACAGAATGTGGCGCTCAACTTTATCGGCGCTCGTGGAGCTCGTCCCGGTGTCACGAAGGACAAGCGTATCAAGTACGCGAAGGAAATCCTGCAGAAGGAAATGTTGCCCCATGTCGGTGTGTCCGATTTTTGTGAAACGAAGAAAGCTTACTTCCTCGGTTACATGGTCCATCGGTTGCTGCTGGCTGCGCTCGGTCGTCGCGAGCTGGACGATCGTGATCACTATGGTAACAAGCGTCTAGATCTAGCCGGTCCACTGTTGGCGTTTTTGTTCCGTGGGCTTTTCAAAAATCTGATGAAGGAGGTACGAATGTACGCACAGAAGTTTATCGACCGCGGGAAAGACTTCAACCTCGAGCTGGCCATCAAAACAAAGATTATTACGGACGGGTTGCGGTACTCGCTGGCCACCGGTAACTGGGGCGATCAGAAGAAGGCCCATCAAGCGCGAGCCGGTGTGTCGCAGGTGTTGAATCGACTGACGTTTGCCTCTACGTTGAGCCATTTGCGACGCGTTAATTCACCGATCGGACGTGACGGTAAGCTGGCCAAACCTCGCCAGCTGCACAACACCCTTTGGGGCATGATTTGCCCGGCCGAAACGCCCGAGGGAGCGGCTGTCGGTTTGGTGAAGAATTTAGCGCTGATGGCTTACATTTCCGTCGGTTCCCAACCGTCACCCATTCTGGAGTTCTTGGAAGAGTGGTCGATGGAAAATTTGGAAGAAATTGCCCCTTCGGCGATTGCGGATGCAACGAAAATCTTCGTCAACGGTTGCTGGGTGGGCATTCACCGTGATCCGGAACAGTTGATGGCAACGCTGCGCAAGCTACGGCGACAGATGGATATTATCGTGTCGGAAGTGTCCATGATTCGAGATATTCGTGATCGCGAAATTCGTATCTACACCGATGCCGGACGTATCTGTCGGCCGCTACTGATCGTGGAGAATGGATCGCTGCTGTTGCGTAAAAACCATATCGACATGTTGAAGGATCGTGACTACAATAACTACGGATGGCAGGTGCTGGTGGCGTCCGGTGTGGTCGAGTACATCGATACGCTCGAGGAGGAAACGGTCATGATTGCGATGACACCGTACGACCTGAAGCAGGACAAGGAGTACGCGTACTGTACGACGTACACGCACTGTGAGATCCATCCGGCGATGATATTGGGCGTTTGTGCGTCCATTATTCCGTTCCCCGATCACAACCAGAGCCCGCGTAACACGTACCAGAGTGCTATGGGTAAGCAGGCGATGGGAGTGTACATCACGAACTTCCACGTGCGTATGGACACGCTGGCGCACGTGCTGTACTACCCGATGAAACCGCTCGTAACGACACGCTCGATGGAGTACCTTCGGTTCCGTGAGTTGCCGGCCGGTATTAATTCGATCGTGGCCATTCTTTGCTACACCGGCTACAACCAGGAGGACAGCGTTATCCTAAACGCATCGGCCGTCGAGCGTGGCTTCTTCCGGTCGGTATTCTATCGATCGTACAAAGATTCGGAAAGTAAGCGCATCGGTGATCAGGAGGAACAGTTCGAGAAACCGAACCGACAGACGTGTCAGGGCATGCGGAACGCGTTGTACGACAAGCTGGACGAGGACGGCATTATTGCACCGGGATTGCGTGTGTCCGGCGATGATGTGGTGATTGGCAAGACGATCACACTTCCCGAAACGGACGACGATCTGGATGGTACGACGAAACGTTACACCAAGCGAGATGGATCGACGTTTTTGCGAAACTCGGAAACTGGTATTGTCGATCAGGTGATGCTGACCCTGAACAGTGAGGGCTACAAGTTCTGCAAGATTCGTGTACGATCGGTACGAATTCCACAGATTGGGGATAAGTTTGCCTCGCGCCACGGACAGAAAGGTACGTGCGGTATTCAGTACCGGCAGGAGGATATGCCGTTTACCTGCGAGGGTATTACGCCAGACATTATCATCAACCCACACGCTATCCCGTCGCGTATGACCATCGGGCATTTGATCGAGTGCATCCAGGGAAAGCTGGGCTCGAACAAGGGCGAAATCGGTGACGCTACACCGTTCAACGATGCGGTGAACGTGCAAAAGATCTCCACCTTCCTGCAGGAGTACGGGTACCATCTGCGTGGCAACGAGGTCATGTACAATGGGCACACCGGGCGTAAGATAAATGCACAGGTTTTCCTCGGTCCGACCTACTACCAGCGTTTGAAGCATATGGTGGACGACAAGATTCACTCGCGTGCCCGTGGCCCGGTACAGATACTGGTGCGCCAACCGATGGAGGGTCGTGCCAGGGATGGTGGGTTGCGTTTCGGTGAGATGGAGCGTGATTGTCAAATTTCTCACGGAGCGGCACAGTTTCTGCGCGAGCGTCTTTTCGAGGTTTCGGACCCGTACCGGATTCATGTGTGTAACTTCTGTGGACTGATCGCGATCGCTAATCTGCGCAACAATACGTTCGAGTGCAAGGGTTGCAAAAATAAAACACAGGTAAGAGGGTCGCGTCTCGCTGGCGGAAATGTGGAGTAACGACAATGTTTTTTTTTTCTTTGTATCTTGTAGATATCTCAGGTGAAGCTACCTTACGCAGCAAAACTCCTATTCCAAGAGCTGATGGCAATGAATATCGCTCCTCGTTTGATGGTGCTGTAAGCAAAAAGGGAGCTCAAGACATAGCACGACGCGGACATTTCCGGTTTCGGAGGATCGGTATAGCTGCTGTGCGTGCTGCATACAGTGTATTGTGGTTTTTATTTTCTTTAGAATAAAAAGTGTATTTAAATAAAGTATGAGAAGAGTTTTTTGAATGAATGTTTTTATAAACACTCGCGAATCGCAACATTCAAAAATTGTACATAAAATTATCCGACAAACATTCGCAATAGACAACCGGGCATTTGAGGGTTAAATGAACCCGAACTGTCTGATTGCGGGGTTACCTTGACAGCTGAACTGTCAAACGAAAAAGTCCAAATCAGCCGACAGGTGAAAAAATAACCAATCAACCGCGTTTGCCTCCGTCTCTCGGCTGCCGAAAGCAAATAAAAATCAGCTCCGTTTTGAATAAAAATTAACAGCAGCGCGAAATTGTGAAGTCGGCGGTGGCAGTACAGACACGGGTGCGCTTGCAAAAATGAGGTATAGCGCCGGACATGTCTGTTCCCGTGGGTTCGTTTTGCTGCTAGTTCTATTATCGACCTGCAGCGGCTTATACGAGGACCAGATAGGAAAATTTGATTGGTAAGTCACCACTGCACCTACATGGTTGCTTTGTTCCCATCAACTGGTTACATTGCTAGTTAACTTTCGTGTTACACCTTCCAGGCGACAACAGTACGTAGGAAAGATAGTAGATGGTGCCTTCGATACGTCCTCCGTCGATCGGATAATCGTTGCGACCGAGAGCAACGTGCTAGCGGCAATTAGCGCCAAAACGGGTGATATTCTTTGGCGTCAGGTGTTGGAAAATGGTCCTCGTGGCACGGTAAAGCTGTTGCACGTAACAACCCCTTCGTCTACAGGGGCGCGATTGAATAGGGGTGGAAACAGTGGGTATGATGTGATCACTGTTACCGGCAGCAATCCGGCACTGGTTCGTGGCTGGAACTCGAATCTGGGTACGCTGGAATGGGAATGGTCCCTGCTACCGACGGTTGCGGAAGAATCGGCATCGGTAGCACTTTGGTTCGAGCACGACGGACTGCTGTACCATGTGGTACCTGTCTGGGGATCACACCTGGAGGTAACGCCGTACCAGGCAGTTTCGGGTCAGCAGGCACGGTCAACGACGACCCGCATTGCAGCGGGTTGGATTGCAAAGGATCGTTGCGTTTTGGCCGGTTCATTCTTTGCCTGCGGCATCAAAGAACAGTTGCTCGCGCTGGATCTGGCGGCGGATGCTAGCAGCACGGTCGTTTCGAAACCACTCGGCTCGGAAGCGGTAGGCAGCCCGCGAGCGGTACGCGGTGAACCGGCTGTCATCCAGAACGGGCGCTACTATTCATTGCGCTCCGATCAAAAGCTTGCCTTCGGAACGCGGGATGCCGCGCTCGTCGATCGTATGGTGCAGGAAGGCGAACCGATCCTTCTGCAGGGTATGGTCGATCGGGTAAACAACAAGCTCACGATCAATGCACACCGGTTGCGTGATTTTGTGCGTTTTGATCCAATAGAGTTCAGCACGGACTTTAGTGACGCTCTGGGCGATCCGGAGCTGGTTGCGATTCGCTGCAAACAATCGTCCGGCGGTGGTTCATCGCGGGGCGGAGCTGGACTGGTGTGCCGCGTGCTTTTGTCCACCGAAGATGGTGCGATCGTGCTAGTGCAGCAGGGAAAAATTAAATGGGTACGCGAGGAAGCACTGGCGGAGGTGGAAACGGCCGAGTTCCTCGATCTAACGCTGTCGGATGCGGAAGGAGCCATCGAGGAGGAGCTTAACAACAAAAATGGTAAGGGTGTTGTGGTTTCACACTTCAATCCAAGTAGCACATGTGGAATATCCAATAATGTAATGTATCTAAACTTACTGTTTACTTCAAATTATCGTTCACTTGCCACACAACATGCCGGAATTGTTCGAACTGGTCGCTATAAAGCAGAAGAAAATGGGCCGGAATGTGAGTTCAAATGCTCTAATGTTGAGCCGTATGCTGCAACGTGGGGCAGCCAGGCTACAGTATCTTAGTTTTGTGTGACTGTGTTTGTGTGTGATTTCGATCTCAGCTACGTTTGCTTAATTGGTTGTGTTTCGTTAAGTTGCCATGACTATCGACTGGAATCGATCATGAATATTTTTGCTTAGCCGTTACTTTTTGCTGTTATTTAGTTCTTATAATAGATTTATATAATGATTTTGTATTTTGTTCCTTTTTTTTATTTGCTTTTCTCTTTTTACGATCCACAATTAACACGCTCCTTCTTTGATCAAACCCTAGGGGATGTGTTCGGAGCGTTCCAACGGCGTATTACAGCACAAGTGTCGCACGTGAAAAACCTCTTCCTGCATGTTCTCGGTGTTGGACCGGCCCCATCGAAAGCTCAACGTGCCGGTCTAGTGAGGGATGATTTTGGACTGCACAAGATGCTCGTGGTGGTCACATCCAGCGGAAAAATGTTCGGCATCGATAATGTATCTGGCAAGCATCACTGGGTGCGCTATTTACCATCATTCACCGGGTTCGGCAATGGCCAGCCGATGAAACTGTTGGTACAGCGCACATCTCGTTTCTATCCACTGCCGGCCCAGTGCGTCTTGCTGGGTCGTGAAAAGGGCGACTCCAAAAAGGGCCTGCTGTACATATTTAACCCCATCACGGGACAACCGGTTGCCGGTGGCGGTTTAATCGTGCTCCCGTACCGTGTCCAGCAGGTGTCGCTCTTGCATCAAACGGGACCCGATTTTCTCAAAGGTTTGCTGCTGCTTGGATGCTGCCTCTGCCAGTGTTATACGCCTTTTATTTTTTATGTCGTTTCGAAAAAAGCGCTAGATATGGTCGCAAAAACATTGCCCGTAAGTAGTTAGGAATGCGTCAGAGTGCGGGTGTTGTGTGTCTATCGCTTATTTTTAATTCCATTCTTCTGTTTCTCTCTCTCTCTCCGTTTCGATCAAAAGCCACAACATAACTTCTTTTGTGTGAATTGTCTTCCTAAACCACCGTCGACGGGGAACGATGGGGACAAATTGTACCTTCCCGGCAGCTTGCTAAACAATCACGAATTCCTATCGATGTTCCAGGGATATGAGCACTACAACCCGTACTATCATAAATTTGCAACAAAAAATCGTCTCATTATCACCGAGCTCAGCAAAATCTACTCCAACTATAAGACCATTGCGCGCAAACCACAGCGAAATCATCATAAAATTAGGAAGCTGTATCAACTCTTCCCGCCGGTACATCAAATCGGATTCCGAAAGTATACGTCGATGGCCGAAATGTATAGAGAGCTGCGGAAGAAGTACAAGGCAATATGTATGGCGTACAATACGAGCAATAACCGTCCATTTTATGATGATTTCGATATGCTGATTGAACGCACCCCGTTCCAATCGCAAACGGTACGGGGACGGTCACGGGGTAGCATAACCCAGTGCAGCTTCTTCCCAACGGATACATACCTGATGCGCACGCAAGGGTCGGATCAATCAAGCGCGACCGGTGAAAGCGATGTGGACGATGCCAATACGATACAGTTCAGCTCGCAATCTATAAACGACGACCCGGAGGATCAGTTGCAGCTACCCGAAAGCCAACAATCGGAGGTGCGCTCGTTACTGAGCTCGCAGGAAGTTCAACAGCAACCTTCATTCGGTTCGATCGACGTCAGTTCGCAGGATGTTGAGATCGAACCGATTTTACCACTGTCCGAGAGCATCAGAAGTATCTCGCCCAATCTTAGCATAGCGTCCACTGCCAGCTCAATACCGGTGTCTCGCATTAGACCGCTGCAGGGCATCAGTGACTCGCAGGAAGCGGGACCGAGTGGTTTACAGCAACAGCAGCCACAACAGCAGCCGCGACAGCAACCACAACAGCAGCCACAACAGCAGCCACAACAGCAGCCACGACAGCAGGAAACCGTACGAGGTTCTCCACAACCAAAACGACGCCGTATGTCCTCTACTCGTAAGTGTTCTGCTGTTCGATAACTAGCGTTCGATTAACGCGCTAAGTTAATCTGTAATGCGTACTTTCTTTTTCTTTGCCAGCCGTTAATCCATCGCCCGAAGAAGCACAATCATCTCGCAGTTCCCGAGTAAGACTGCCCAGAATGCCTGGTGGATAGTAGAGTTAATCGAATTGTTGATAAAATATTTTTTGAGTGGTTATTTGCTTCTTTTACTGTTTTTTTTTTATGTTAACGAAAATCGATTGTTGTCACATTAGTTTCAAGGAGGACATACATAAAAAAAAGTTGTGCATTCCGGTTAGATAGCAAACACATGTTGACTGATTAAAATATTAATGTGACCACATTCTTTGTAATGTTGCGTTTTGTAAAGATAATGTTTGTGTGTGAGTTGAATTCATCGCTTAATATTCTCTTGTCTCCGTTTGATTTTCTTTCCGAAAGAACGTAACTTACTCATGCACCACTCAGTACAGTTCTCTAGTCGCGTCACGTCCTTCAACGTTCCTTCTCCGAATTTAATTTTTATTTGTAGGAAAAATAAAAAAAAAAAAAAAAACACAGTTGCCATACACCCCCCCATACCAATGTTGGATGGACGATCATATTTATCAGCGAATCAATCTGTGATGAATTGTTGTGATTTTATCCACACGCAACGACACCAATTGGAAACTAATCAGTAGCTGCCACACGAACACAAAAAGGTAGAATCCCCTGGTTCAACAAAAGTCCGATCAGGCGCAGTTAATGTAGGTTTTGAAATGAAAATGCATTTAAATGTCTTTTTGGTTGTACAATACACACGCACACATGATGGCGTTACCACCACCACCGACACACACACACACATCACATACCATGCATACATACGACGCACACACATACTGTTAAACACGCTTTGCCCGCTCCGGTTGTTACCGTTCGTAGCGAGGGTGATCACTTCCACGCCTGCTTGACGATCTTTTTCGATGCAAGCTGCTTCACCACAAAGGATGTGGTGGTTAGCACCACCAGCACAACCGTAATGAGGAAGTAATCGAAATCTTCCTTCAGCAAATCGAATGTTTTCGAGGGTGAAACACGCGTCACGAACAGATCCAGTCCGTGCACCAACACCAGACAGGTGCTCTCCAGTCCCGATGGTGCCGTGTGCATGCCTCGAATGTGTGCCACCGTCTGGTTGTAGTTGATGAGAATCTCGTGCGGAAGCGGCAGCTCTGGCATGTACGGTACAATGCCCTCTTCGCGTGCCTTCTCCGGGGATGTAACGGGCCGGCGGGGATCAAGCAGTGCCCAAGACATTTCGGCAACGGCGCCGGTCGTGAGCCCGATTAAAATGTGCTTGCTGGTGATACCTTTCTCGGTGATCGTTTCCTTCAGGGCGGCCACTGCCATCGGCAGAATGTAGGATTGGCGTTCGACCATCGGAAGTGGCGGCGCATCCAGCGAGCTCCAGACGGTGCTGTTGGTTTGTGTTTTACCCTCGTACAGCTCGATCGATGCTGGAAATGGAACAAACAAACAAGGCACAACACATGAGCTCATCTTGAAGCGATCTTATCGCATAACGTACGTATGGATTAGGAGAACCTAAGGACAAATTGGTCACACAGTTGACCAGTACGCCCGATGGATTATTCCTGCCTTCAGCATCGAGTGAATAGTTGGACATCTTAATTCTGACAGCTTTTTGCTATATCCATGAATGTCGCTTTGGACATCAGATCGATGATCGATGTAATTTTGTAGCGTTCTTCAACAACGTGGTGTGATATTTCAACAATCGCATCAAGTCGAGCGAGCTGCTCACACTTTCGAATGTTACGATTCTAATTGAAAATTGATGTTAAAAATTCGTTTCACACTTTGCCGAGATTGATGAAAATCTACAACCATGGACAATGCAATTCGCCGACCGAGTTCAACTGTGTCTGAGCAATTGAAAATGCTGGTGAACAACAAGTTACCGACAGGGAAGTTCCCTGAGAGAACTACAGCTCTGTGGAGATCGGGGTATGTGGCCAGGTGTATACAGGTCTGTGGCCAGCACAAGGGTGCTGGCTGCCAACCGGTCATACTACAGCCTGAGGAAACTTCTCCACTCAAAATACCTGTCGCGACGGACGAAGCTGGGACTGTACAAAACCTTTATAGTCCCAGTACTCACATACGCCTCTGAGACATGGACTTTGTCCAAAACTGACGAAACCCTCTTAGCCGCGTTCGAGAGGAAGATGCTCAGAAGGATTTTTGGCCCCGTGTGTGTGGAAGGACAATGGAGGAGCCACTACAATGACGAGCTCTACGGGCTGTACGGTGAACTCACCATCGTGCAGCGAATTAGGCTCGCCAGGCTCCGGTGGGCTGGTCATGTCATGAGAATGGCACCGGACGACCAGCCCGTAAAGTCCTTTTAGGCCGTCCACATGGACAGAGGAGGCGTGGTAGGCCCAAACTGAGATTGAGTGATGGCGTTGATGCGTCCGCCAGAACGGCCGGGATAATGGATTGGCAGACGAAGGCGCTAAACCGTGAGCGGTATCGAGGATTGTTGTAGCAGGCCAAGACCGCGAAGCGGTTGTAGCGCCTGATAAGTAAGTAAGTAAGTAAGTGAACACTGATGACTTTTGTGGTCGTTATCCGATTAATAGAATTCGCTGTTGTCAGTAACAATCGATTTGGGATGATAGCAAGCAATAAATTCCATTGTTGGACAGGCTGTGCAACATCATGTTGCGTCGTCTTGCGACAATCGAGTGCGTAACATGATGCGATATCGTTCACCAATGCTCGTGGCGCTGTTATCCGTTCTAAACCCCACCAAACAATAACTTTCTAACGTATAAGTGAGTATAACGTCCCTTCGAATAACATTTCAGGGTTATTCGTCCCCAAAAGCGGTTGTTTTCTATCTCAACCGCGTCACACACTGTTTGACGTGTACTTGAAGATGTCATGTAAAGTGCTTTCTCTTCTTCTTTCGTGGCCTGCTCCTAGGGATCACGTCGAATAGACATGGCCTGGTGTCCAATCCGTTTCCAGGAAACTCGGTCCATGGCTGCACTCCTCCATCCCCGGCTGCATCCGATATCCCTCAGGTTTGACTCCACTTGATCCAGCCAACGAGCTCGCTGTGCTCCTCTACGCCTCGTGCCGAACGGGTCGCTGACGAGCACCTTCCTGGCAGGGCATGAGTCCGGCATCCTCATCACGTGACCCAACCAGCGTATCCTTCCGGCTTTAGCAACCGTCAGGATGTCTGCATCGTCAAACAGCTCAGCTAGCTCGTGGTTCATTCTCCTTCTCCACACGCCCTGCTCGCACACACCGCCAAAGATAGTCCGTAGCACCCGCCGTTCGAAAATGGCGAGTGCATTGGCGTCCTCCGCCAGCATAGTCCAGGACTCGTGCCCGTAGAGGACTACCGGCCGTATCAGTGTGCGATATATGGCGCATTTCGTGCGTTGTTGGAGTCTTCTGGATCTCAGGAGTTTGTGGAGGCCGTAGTAGGCACGATTCCCCTGTACAATGCGCCTTCGGATTTCGCTGCTTACGTTGTTGTCCGAAGTTACGATCGTGCCAAGGTAGCAGAACTCCTCTACTACCTCGAGATCGTCGCCGTCAACTAATACTCTGCTTCCGAGTCGTGCTCTATCACGGTCAGAGCCTCCAAAGTGCTTTATGGTTTATATTTTACTGATCTAATGTTCCTACACGTTAACCAACGAATTTCGAATGAAATTTTCTTCCCAAGAGTGTACTTACTTATCTCCGTTCGGCGTGCCTTATCATTATAGTACGAATAAACTAGCCAGTTCTCCGAGTGCACCATATGTAGCGGCGGCCGGATACGTTTATGCGACATCGAAAACACAATCGAGCCAGAAACAACGTCCACCAAATGCACGTTCAATATGTCTACAAAAAAAAAACAGGTAACAGAACATAAATTAGCGCATTCGGTACTCCTGCCGTATCCATCTCGAGACTGTTTCATGCTCACATTTGTGTATGTTATCCGGTCCGGTGGTAGCGACGGCCACAAGATTCCTCACATCGTTTATTGTGACTATTACCTACGCTGATGCTGTGTCTACCACCGAATGATGTATGTAACTGATAGTCCACTCTCTTCCTTAGGTTGCGCGCGTATTCTCAATGTTTTGCTGTGTGTGTGTTTTCTTTTACACAATACAAGAGTCTATTAGTCTATATTACAATCGAATAAACGTGTGTTTTTGTGTATGTGTTTAGCAGAGCGACAACTCTATTTGCCTTTCCATATTCTAAGTTTTTTTTGTATGTTTTTCACCTTTTTTCATGATCTCTCTCATCTCTCATCATCGTTCACCGCGATTCAGTTATTTTCTTCTTTTCCCTTGTGGCCAACCCCACACACGGGGTGGCTTGTGGTCGAGTGTTTTCTTAAAGGAATAAAGTTCAGTAGTTAGCATTCGCTTATTGGTTTTTCACACGCTGCTGCTTTCTTCTTCATTCTAGTTCTCTCGTTTTAGTTAGAGTTGACTTTTCTCGTTCCGATGTAATTATAAGCATGGGTTTTGTTTGTGTGTTTTTTTGTTTATATTTTCTTTCCACGTTTTGTTAGTAAAATATATATATATGCAAATATGTATAGTATTTTTTATATTTTTATGTATATGTATATTTATATACGAATTAGATTTTTCTTCTTATCCATTCATATTCATATATCCCCATGTATCATCATCGTCATATCTTCTGTTTCATTATCTAGTTCGTGTTTCCGCAATCCACCGCACTACTACTCCTTTCCCTCCGCTACAACTAAGTTCAAGCAGAACCAGTAAAAAAAAAGAATTAAACAAATACACTACACGCACACACTTCACGCACACACACGTACAACACGTACACGCACGCACACACAAGAAGAATTGCATTTAAACGTTACTCTCTGTTTATCTCTATACCTTGCTGTTGTTGGAAGATGTTTGCTTTTTCATGAATTGTGTGTGTGTGAGTGTCTTTATCGACATCGACCGCTACACAATATGCTACACACTACACTTTCGCGTTAGATATTGGGCTGAAAGAATAACTCCCATTCTCATGGTGGCAAAAGCATCATTGTGTCAAGAAGATTGAATTAGCTTGTGGGGCGCATACATGTATATGCTTCGATTAGACTATCAGCATGCATTTATGTTCTGTAGAGAACTAACTTATTTCGTGCTCCTGTTTAATGGATTGCGCAAAAAGAAGCTACTGCATTAGGTTTTTGCTGTTCGGAGGTTATAGAATTTTTACATTTCAGAACAAAATAGGAGCTGATTGCATCTTTAAACTTCAATTTAGATGACTACCAATGCCTACACCGAAAGAAATTCCATTCACCCAATGTGCACAAACAGAGTAACAAAGAAGGAATTGTGCGAAACATATAGATGTGTGTAAGGATCATATGCCAAAGCCAGAACAAAGTTAATTTTAAACGAACGATAGAGGAAAACTTATCAGAGTAACAAGAGCAACAACGAATGAAACAGACGGTTTGGCGTCGTTCATAAAACAATAGAACAGACCGATATCAAACAAAAATAAAACGCAAAATTAGAGAAAATACGTAGCATACAGAATAAAATGAAATTATCAATAAAAAAATGGAACAAAACAACTAATTCGATCCGAGTTTCAATACACACAACACGGTACCGCCGCACTCCCGCCGAGGGAAAGGCCAACAACAAAGCAGCATTTTTTGAATGTCTATTTACAACAATAAAACTAGAAGCTAATGATTTAGGTATAGAAGAAGTGTAAAAGACCAGAGAATTATGTCGACCGTACACTTTCACGATGAAAAACCACGTAATACTCTGCTCTCGCTCTCTACTACTTGGGTTTGCTTGGCTAGCATTAAAGATGTCACGCATTATAACAGAAATAACTAGCTAATGGCTAATCAAAGCTAATCATTTATTTCCTTCCGCACACATACGAACACACACGCACACACACACAACACAAAATAAGCGAAGAAAACAAGTTCAATCAAAACCATTCATCGAACGTGTTTGTATCTTATCAAACCAATCTATATATCTCCGGCGCCTGTATATGTGTGTTTGTATTACTGACTTATTATGCTACGGCTATTATACATTGGTGTTAAAAACGAAGAACGAAAAAAAAAATAAGCGTGATAATATTTCTATTCCAAAGGGCTGCTGGGGCGCGTTGTGGGAACAACGCCATAAACTAACAACACAAAGCGTGCACATCATGCATCTCGCGTGTCCCACAGCAATTCCTTCCCTTCTCTTCTTCACCGATCACCAGCTTCACAGTTACAACAGTGAGAGTGTATACTGCTGCAACACACAAACACGCGCGATTCTACAACACTGATTTGCATTCTTTACAGGAATAAAATCTTTAGGATTTGATTGTTTAAGGAGTTGTATTATCGAAACATACACGCACACGCGCACACACACACACAGACACATACACATAGCGCAAGCCGCTTGTCATTATCCTTGTATTTTGCTTTCGTTTGACTGCTCCCCATAAAACTTGTGACCAGTCGTCGCCTGTTTTAACGACTAGTTGGAGCTTCCTTTAGGAAATTCAAAGTTCGGCCCGCCTGTATGTATGTGCGCGTGTGCATATTACGCTTATTGTACGTGCTTGTTTGGATAGGCGTGGGGTGTGTGTGTGTGTGTGTGTGTGTGCGCGTTATAGCTTTTTCACAGTGTGTCTCGTTCGCATTTAATTAACCTTTATAAAGATTGTAAAGTAAAGTGTGTTTGTGACACGTGTTGTATGCTATGTATCCCGTATGTGTGTTTGTGTGTGTGTAATAATGTTGTAAAATAATTCTACTCTCATAATTATTTTTCTTAACGAAAATACACACCCGCGTGCGCGTGCTCATAATAGATGAGTTGGAGGATTAGCTGAATCGTTCTACCATTTGTTTGTTGCGTGTGTGTGTGTGGAATTTCCTTTTTTTTGCCAGCAAATATGTGTATGTGTTCGCCTTCTTCTAGAAACTAAAATTTGGCGGTTTGATGCCTTAGCCTTCTTCCCTCCCCTTGGCATATACATATTTATATACGTTTGATCTATGCACACCGGGACACGGCAGTTGCGATAGCGCCCTTTCCCACGCACACTCACACACACGCGTGCTGCTATCATTTTCCTTGCACGTGCTTGCTGTCGCTGTTCTGCTTTCTTAATAGTTTGCGCTGGGCATGAGATATCCAGTTACGCTCGTCAGTGGTTTCAAAATACGAAGAAATATGCTAGAGGACAACAGCGTCACACAGCGAAGCAGAAGCAATGGAAAAGAGAAGGATGCGGCGTGCGCGGTGTGTGTACATGCACATTAAGTATAATATTGAAGTAGAGAGAAAGTGGTGTGTGCCGGCCGGGTGTGTTTAACCATTTTATCGGAAGCTTCGTGTTCCTAATAAGAAGTTCCGCACCTATTGCTGTTCTCTCTCTCTCTCTCCGGTTCAAATACTAACGCAGCACGTGGGAAACGCGACGAATCGAGAAGAAAATGCTACGAATTTAACGCGACACATATGACTGCATATGCTTCTTAGTGGTGGTGGTGGTGGTGTGACTGTAACGACTGTTGGTGACCGGTGCGCGCTGCTGCCGTTGCCGCCGCACGATGGATGCTGCTGCACTGTTTTGTGACGAAAACTATTACGATACGATGGCACGAAGGGTGTTCAAATTTTCTGAATCTTTTCGCCAACCACGACGGGATTATTACGCCTAATTTCTGCAGCACCGAGTTCCCGGTAATCGAACGAACATTCGTGCTTGTCGCTGTATCGATGTATCGCGCAGAACAGTCCTCCACACCGGCACTCGAATCCTGGAGGAACGAAAAGGTAAAATCGGCAATCAGTATATCTCTCAGAATCATTGGACAGCTACCCTGCCACGTCAGACCGGCATGTGCAGGTATAATAGCGCAAAACCAGTTTATGACAAAAAACATTCAGATACGCATACTCACCGGTTAATCCTACTTTCTTGCGGCAAGTTGCACAACGGTTCTTCTTCTTCTTGGCATCATCCTTATCACCATCTTTGTCTTCGTTATCAGCTATGGAACTGTTATTACTATGTCCGCCAAGGCTACCACTGTCCTCAGAGTTAATTTTCTAAAGGATAAAAAAAACAACATATAAACATATTAAATTTTCGTTTATGCTTTCCATGATTTCACAGACATTCAGACACAAAATATAAGTATGTAGGCATTACGATGGAAATGGGAAAACTGTGCGAGGCTTGATATTCCAAGCATAACACAGGACTCTTTTATAGCAAAATTTCCAAACATCAGAAATTAAATAGCCAACAATGTCATTGAGCGATTTGTTTACCCGTTTTCTAACATTCACCATCTCACCCGGCACGTTTGTGATAGGTTTCGTTTGCTGCACCGGTGGGGGTGGAGCTTCAATTTTAGATTCTTGAGTGTGGGTGCAAGAATGTCCTGCTTCTTCAGACGATTCACAATCAAACGATACATTAAACATTGTGCGTGATTCTGTTTCATCTTCAGCTTCATCACTGAGACTATCGGTACCAAAATATATATCATGCGGTTCGTCATCCAACACTTGCGTGTTTTTGGCCAAAACGGAAGAAGATTCGTCGATCAATTCAATGCCATAAAAATAGTCATCTTCTTCATCAAGATCATCGTCTTCTTCCTCAATACTTTTATCGGATAAATAATCATCCAAGGCAATGATTACATCATTTTCGGCAGATTTACTTTCGTCCTTTAGCAAAATATAGTTAAAAGGAACAAAATGTGAACATGAAAAATGAGCATCTCTGTCATGAAATGTTGCCATAATCGTGCGTGGACGAAATCAGCTAATGAAATGTAAAAGGATTCAGAATAATCCAATGAAGACATTCTCAAACCGTACCCATTATTATATCAATACAAACATTAATCTATTTTGACCTTATTACAAGTGACCTACCCAAGAGTGGCTTCAAACTGACTATCATGCTTCGGATAATTTAAGTCAAGAGATTCAGAAATATCAGGTCAAAGTTTGAGGTTGAGGTTGCAGTGGCAAAGAAGAGAGATGAAGACATTTGGCTATGATATGCGCATCGTATAATTAAAAATACATTATAAATAAATAATGATTCAAGTAATGATATATTGGAGAATTTATAGCAAAACGAGCCGGTTGGCAGTCGAAGATTTTAGCGATGCTATAGTATCATATTTATAGGAATTTGTGCGCCTAAATCTATGTCAATTACCGCTTATCGTATAAACAAGCCTGTAATTTTATATGCATATCGCTTTAGTATATTCGATAGTGCGAGTCAATTATTTTGTTTTATCTTATTGTATGTGTTTCACTATCACATTTACCCCCGATTATTCACTAGATGTCTCCAATCACAGTCTATATTATTCTACTGTCTAATATGTTGTGCCAAGTTGTGTGGATAATTGGCCTGTCTGATCTACATCTCACTGGCGTATTCTTCTGTTTTGTCAAATATGTCTTCTATGTCTGTTGGCATTACAGCACGAAAAGCTAGCGAGAAATGCTTTCTGAGACATTATTCAACCGTCAACTGCTAGATAGTTAGCTCGGGAATTGAATTCGATTGTTATTAGTCCTAACAGAAACGAAGATCAGTGCCCACTATCGCTGAACCATAACATCCCCATTAAATTTCTCTCGATACGATGATTTTTTCTAAACAAAAGCAGATCATCATTACTTACATCCTTGTCCGAGCAGAATAGGGCACTATGCACGGTAGGTTGTGCTGTGTAGGTAGCGGAAACTACCGGATTGTTGGCGGAAGCGGCACAGGACGACGCCGATGGCGACGCGGCCGATGCTGAAGCAGAGGCTGATGTGGTTGTTGTGCTGATACTACCAATGCTGCTGGCAAAGCTTTGCGGTGTCACGACGGGACGGATGCTGCTAATTGAGGATGCTGTTACCGACTGGCCAGATGCAGGTGGTTGAGGTGCATTGTTGCTGGAAGGCGTACTGCTAACCGGTGGCTGTTGCTTCTTTCTGAGCAAATCCTGTTCAATTTCGTACGAAAGAAAGCGAAAGATGTGTTAACCGGGAACACAATACCATATACCGCGCTGGTCGTTACTTACTTTGTAGCAAACTGAACATAATCCATCCTGTGCCGGATTACCGTAGAACCCACATCCAGATCTACACATCGGCTGCATTGCATTTGATTCGCGCTCCATCCTCCCCTGGTCCACACCAGCTATTCTGTTTCTCTGGTGGCCCTCTCTCCACGCGCTACCTACTCTCGTATGTACGCAGCAGGAGCAGTAGCAGCAGTGGCCCTTTTGTTGCTCGTGCTCTCGCGTGCTCGCTAGCAGCAGCTACTCCTCCGACGGCCGCGACCAATTAAAAGCGCAATTTTGACCTCAACAAACCGTGTGCCACGGATTTGTTAGCACAATATACATGCACGCACAACACAAAACACACACACCGACCGATGATCACCGACGGAAACAACACTTTTCAACAAAGATTTGTGATCACTAAAAATTTGCTTTCACTCGCTATGTGAAATATATGGTTACTTGGATGTAAACATGCAGTATCCCTCCTAACCGAATGTGTTCAAATGCTGCTGTCCCGCCGCTGGTTCCAGTCCAATACACTCTTCGTTATTGCTACTGATGAGTTTCGGTTCAGTCGATTAAGAACACCAGGCGACAAACCACGATCCAGCCGCCGAAAGAAATGTGTACTTAAAAAAATAAAGATCGCAGCACGATGCTCTCGTGTCCAGTCGACAAATTTCTTATTTTTTCCTGGCGCGTGGCGCGCTACTACTACAGACGTATGTATGTGTGCGAGAAGACGTTGGCTCCCTTGATCCCTTCGCCTAAGAACGCATACACTGCGGATGCGTGTTTTTGTTGCACTCTTCTTTGTTTGGCCGTTGGTTGGCAACCTTTTTGCAAGATATCTTTAGTAGGCTGTAGCGCCTTCTTTCTACCGAAGGTTTCTAAAATTTGGAAAGAAAAAAAAAATCGTTAGAAAATCCTCACGGTCGTCAGGTGGAACTAAGGTGGAACTAAGGTGGAACTAAGGTGGAACTAAGGTGGAACTAAGGTGGAACTAAGGTGGAACTAAGGTGGAACTAAGGTGGAACTAAGGTGGAACTAAGGTGGAACTAAGGTGGAACTAAGGTGGAACTAAGGTGGAACTAAGGTGGAACACTTACTTTTATGCCGCACAGTATCCGGGGGGATATTGACGAAAGTGTTAGGTCTCGAGTTTGGTCGTGTCACATTGAATTGGTTGTGTTTGGATCTGTAGAGAAAGAGAGGAAGGAAAACAAATAGTACCAGGTTAAAGACTATTGTTGCAATTGTATTGGTACGCTGACCACACTACACTATGCAGTTAAGCCATGCTCCACACAGCTTCACTGCGAGACCCAACATTTTCTCCCCTAAACCCCAATCCCCAAATGCCGTATTCTATGCAACAGTGTGCGTCGTGTGTGTGTTTGTGTGCGAAGTTTTATCGTTGGAGTGGTGTAAACCAGAAGGTGAGTGAATGTTTCCTAATGTTGGTGGATGATAGTGCTACAGAGTGCCCTGAACGAACACGAGAGCAGCAGCAGCATTGAGCATAAAATCAAACGAATGAGGTCAGGAAAACGGACGAATGAAAAATACGCACATAACCCACTTCGGTGGCAGGGTGGGGAGGGCTTTGCTATTTTTTGAGCCACTTTTCTCATTTCAAAGCGCACACTGATTGAGCAAAAGCGTCTAGTGTCTCATTTTTGGGAATAATTATCGTCTTGTGCTCGTTTTTTTTTTAAATGAACTGTTGTTACAGCTGAACAAAAATCGTTTTTTGCACATTTTCTTAAGCAAATTGTTACTGATACATGTGCAATTGAAATTACGACACAAATTACGCAGTATTTGGGAGTGTATAGAAAGAACAATTATCTTTGTATAAAAAAGAGTACGATAACGTTTATACAATTACAAAAAATCCGATTTGCAATTAGAATACATCGAATCGTTCGAAACATCGCACATTCTAACGCATGTCTATGTTCTTGTCTCTACCGTACTAAATATTATGCTTCTACCCACACACACACACAACAATCGATGACACAATATGCAAACGTGTGTTAGCGGAAGAACCAAAACGGAAAAATAGATAAATGGATTTCCTCCTTTCCTGTGGTACGCGTGTACGTCTTATGTTCAGTAGCGTGCAGAAAGTAGAAAGTAACGAAGTAGGAAGGAAAAATTATTGTTTAACATGCATATGCACACACCATGGGAAATGTGGAAATGCGTTTAATTCCGTTTCGCATGCACTGTACTGCTGCTAATCATGTGTGAACCCTTTATCCTGCTTCCTGGTGTTATGATCCTTGCCTTTACAAGCCTAATAAATCGAAATTGTATTCAGTATGGCATAGATAAATAATCTATTTTTAACTTCAATTCATTTTCGCATAGTATGACATACTTATTATTTGCCCAATTTTCATTAAGCTTTAATTATTCTCCATTATGTCGCTTAATACTTACACCGCTGCAAGGTAAAGCAAAATATGAGGCAAAAAATCATAACTAAATCGGACTAACTAACCGAGAAATACAACAACACATAATCAACCGAGGGAGAAATCGTTTACGTAACCATAATGACGCCGCCACCGCCGCCACTAGCTCAGCAGACAGCAGACTCACGCATATAAAGACAGTTATGCCCTTTTTCTCAAAATAATGGATTTTCACGCACGCACGAATAGTATTAACTAGGAGGGAAACGCCCCGCTACATAGGCGCTGTGTGGCACAAGGAAGTAAGCTACACGAACGAAACGCAATGAAAAAAAGACAGAAAATGAACATAATCCGCCACATCACGCCTTACTTCTGCTTCGTTTTCTGTTTAATCCGTTGATCGTTTACATATACTTTGCAATTTTTTGTTGCGATTTTATCGTAAGCGATTTGTGTTTGATATGCTATGCGTAATACCGTGACGATCTCAATTCTGTCATTTGACTTTTGTGTGTGCAAGTTTCCTTGTTAAATGTTTCAACAAGTTAGATAGGACTAGCTGAACCTGACGAATATCTGGACATTTTTTAATCGACGATTTGATTGACTTTGTGAACGATGTTCTTAGTCTGCGGGTGGATCATCACGATTCCTTTCTCAAGTATCTATTTTTCTGAAGCGGTGGCTAGACTAAAGTTGAGGCAAGCGCGATCTATTTTTTTTAATGAGCGAACTGTCAAATTTCGCGCTCCTGACTTCGCGCTCCGATCCTGCATTGCAGGAAAAATGAAGCGTTCGCGCATTGATCGCGCTTGCCTCAACTTTAGTCTAGCCACCGCTTGAGTGACACCTTAGGTGAATAAGACTTGAATTTTGCAACACATCATCCAGCAGAAGACGAGCGAGCTAAGGCAATAGAGAGATTCCCCCACTAGAGCGTGTTGGTACACTCGAGAATTATAGTAACCATAGGCGGCGCTGCCAGTAACAAGTAACAAAGTAGACGCGCACGTCTGTTACCGTACACACACTACGAAGATTACGAAGCTTTTTGGGCAGCGTTAACGAATGCAACAAAACGGAAACTGTTTACTGAGTTTATTTTCTTACAAAAAACAAAAACACACGCTACACTATTTGCACGACACGTATTATTGTGTATTTGGGATAGTTGTGATTATTACCAAGCTTTTACCCCATTGTTTGTTCTGTTTCTCTGTGTATATTTTCTGCTAATATAAAGTCAATACAGATTCGCTATATTTGGTGAACTAAGTAAAATAAATGGACACAGCCTACTTCTACAATACACACACACACATATGGGGAAGCAGAAAATAAAATTAATGAATACTGTTGATAGGCGAGAACTTCCCAGTATGGTTCCTCAAAATTCCGGTGTACAACAAATGTTACCCGATGGGTTTTGCACAAGTTACACCGCTTTAACTGTGCCGCCTAACTGTGGAATGTCACACTGTTCCCTGTCCCTCCGTGGTATTTGTGTTATGGATGTCCCTTTCCGTTCATAAATACTAGAGTCTGTTGTGTTTGAGCGTGTGTGTATGTAAAGCGGCGGTGTGTTGCTTTAAAGTTCTGGTTCCTTCGGATATAAATTAAGCTCTCACAGTGTAACGGGGGTTAACTTTGATGCTTCTCTTCATTCGATCGCGATTGATTTCGTTTCTAGTTTTATTCCTGTGTAGTGTCACTCCAATTTTTAAAATGTTCTTTCCGTGGTAGCGTTTAGTTCAGTATGCGTTTGATTTATGTACTACACAGTTCTTTCGTACGTTTTTACTAAGGCAATATAGCAGTATGTGTGCGCGTGTGCGTGTGTATGGTGGAAACAAGGGATAGATTTTAGCTTTTAAGCCACACTAGACAAATTGATATATGTTGTGTTATTATAGTAAAAAACCCTGTAAGAAATTTTTTACCTGATTCTATATAATCGTTTGTTTTTGTTTTATTTAATCACTTTTTTCACCGCTCGATCGCTATCACAACACGAGATCGACCCCATTTATCGTGCGCAGTGTTTTGTTGTTAACAACATGTCTTTCGTTCACTGTGCTGTGTTGTGTTGTGCATAAGAATTCTACACGTAATTTGAATTTCGAATTTAGCAGATACTTCTCCGCCTTCTGCAGAAGGACACGAAAACATTGCTTGCTTGCTTCACGCTGTAGTCTGTCAACTGCATATGCTGCTGCTTTACCATTTACTTTACTGGCCAATTTGTCGCTGCTGTTGCTCCAATCTTGTTCCATCTCTCTTCCACACGCGCGTTTCCTTCCGTTTCTGAGCCGCTCTATACATATAGATTATATGCATATAAATATTAATGTGTATAAAAGGTAGGCTTAAGGATGGAACTAACTAACACACTTACTGCTGCAATGTAGTAATGCATCACTTCACTTTTAGTACTACTTCAAACGGATTGTATGGCGGCGCGCATTTGACGGTAGAGAAGAGTAATCAGGAAGAAGAAAGTTTAGAAGAAACAACCGCAGTTAAACAGAAAATCCTGCATTCGATTTTGTTGTGCGTTGGTGAAACAAAACAAAAGGTGATAAACAGTGTAGTAGTAGGACTGGGCAGATTCGGCTTCATTCTACATCCCCACAGCCCTGAAAAGCTCAAACATGAAAAACTATTGTACTATCATCTTAATCATTACTACAACACAGATACAGAGACAGATGAATAGATTAAAAGATTGAGTTTTTACTTCTCCGTTCGGGTTCAGTTTTGTTATCGCAAAAGTAAAGAAGGTCCTTGTAATTGTGTAACACGATGAGATGAGTAACTCGGTAGTGTTTGTTTCAATTGTCTCCCCACTTATGCAATCAATATGCCGACGATTACCGTTGTGTCTATAGAAAGTTTGTGGTTTGCTTACCGTTGTTTGGACCTACTCTGAGACTTAAGGCTTTCTTACAAAAAAGATGTAGGCAAAACTGATAAGCATTTGCAAAAACAAAAAAAAGGAAAACCCGTGTGGTATGTAAATTGAAGCAACCGTAAGTAAAAGGCAAGATAAAAGAATGAAACACAACAATACGCCTGTAACTTATTACTAACGATGCTAGCAAATTGTACGAAGCGCGGTTGCAGCAGAAAGAAAAACTACACATTGCAAAACGAGCGAAGAAAATGCAAATCAACTACTACCACTAATACGCGACCGGAAGCGTACGTAAACGATGCAAATGCTACCGAAGCGCAAGTTGAAGGATGAACAAACTGATGAAGATCAGTGAAACAGGGATTCAGAACGTTGAACCGATTCTAGAGAGAAAGAGAGCGAAAGAGAGTAAATTTGACGATGGAATGACATCCATTGCATCTTATGAGAGAACAATAGAATGAGTTTAGAACAACAGACGCACGTGGCACATATACATAGGATCGCGGATGCGCGTGTCGTCCTTGCGTGCGTGCGTGCGTGCGTGTCCTTCGGATATAAATTAAGCTCTCACAGTGTAACGGGGGTTAACTTTGATGCTTCTCTTCATTTGATCGCGATTGATTTCGTTTCTAGTTTTATTCCTGTGTAGTGTCACTCCAATTTTTAAAATGTTCTTTCCGTGGTAGCGTTTAGTTCAGTATGCGTTTGATTTATGTACTACACAGTTCTTTCGTACGTTTTTACTAAGGCAATATAGCAGTATGTGTGCGCGTGTGCGTGTGTATGGTGGAAACAAGGGATAGATTTTAGCTTTTAAGCCACACTAGACAAATTGATATATGTTGTGTTATTATAGTAAAAAACCCTGTAAGAAATTTTTTACCTGATTCTATATAATCGTTTGTTTTTGTTTTATTTAATCACTTTTTTCACCGCTCGATCGCTATCACAACACGAGATCGACCCCATTTATCGTGCGCAGTGTTTTGTTGTTAACAACATGTCTTTCGTTCACTGTGCTGTGTTGTGTTGTGCATAAGAATTCTACACGTAATTTGAATTTCGAATTTAGCAGATACTTCTCCGCCTTCTGCAGAAGGACACGAAAACATTGCTTGCTTGCTTCACGCTGTAGTCTGTCAACTGCATATGCTGCTGCTTTACCATTTACTTTACTGGCCAATTTGTCGCTGCTGTTGCTCCAATCTTGTTCCATCTCTCTTCCACACGCGCGTTTCCTTCCGTTTCTGAGCCGCTCTATACATATAGATTATATGCATATAAATATTAATGTGTATAAAAGGTAGGCTTAAGGATGGAACTAACTAACACACTTACTGCTGCAATGTAGTAATGCATCACTTCACTTTTAGTACTACTTCAAACGGATTGTATGGCGGCGCGCATTTGACGGTAGAGAAGAGTAATCAGGAAGAAGAAAGTTTAGAAGAAACAACCGCAGTTAAACAGAAAATCCTGCATTCGATTTTGTTGTGCGTTGGTGAAACAAAACAAAAGGTGATAAACAGTGTAGTAGTAGGACTGGGCAGATTCGGCTTCATTCTACATCCCCACAGCCCTGAAAAGCTCAAACATGAAAAACTATTGTACTATCATCTTAATCATTACTACAACACAGATACAGAGACAGATGAATAGATTAAAAGATTGAGTTTTTACTTCTCCGTTCGGGTTCAGTTTTGTTATCGCAAAAGTAAAGAAGGTCCTTGTAATTGTGTAACACGATGAGATGAGTAACTCGGTAGTGTTTGTTTCAATTGTCTCCCCACTTATGCAATCAATATGCCGACGATTACCGTTGTGTCTATAGAAAGTTTGTGGTTTGCTTACCGTTGTTTGGACCTACTCTGAGACTTAAGGCTTTCTTACAAAAAAGATGTAGGCAAAACTGATAAGCATTTGCAAAAACAAAAAAAAGGAAAACCCGTGTGGTATGTAAATTGAAGCAACCGTAAGTAAAAGGCAAGATAAAAGAATGAAACACAACAATACGCCTGTAACTTATTACTAACGATGCTAGCAAATTGTACGAAGCGCGGTTGCAGCAGAAAGAAAAACTACACATTGCAAAACGAGCGAAGAAAATGCAAATCAACTACTACCACTAATACGCGACCGGAAGCGTACGTAAACGATGCAAATGCTACCGAAGCGCAAGTTGAAGGATGAACAAACTGATGAAGATCAGTGAAACAGGGATTCAGAACGTTGAACCGATTCTAGAGAGAAAGAGAGCGAAAGAGAGTAAATTTGACGATGGAATGACATCCATTGCATCTTATGAGAGAACAATAGAATGAGTTTAGAACAACAGACGCACGTGGCACATATACATAGGATCGCGGATGCGCGTGTCGTCCTTGCGTGCGTGCGTGCGTGCGTGCGTGTGTGCGGTGTTGGTGATAGAGAACGCAAAGTAAGAAAGTTCACAACCGTGACAATGTGACACAATGCATTCACTGACACACTAATCCGGTGTATGGATACAACAAACTGCGCGAAGGGTAAACAACAATAAACTGTGAAAAAATAAATTCTACTGTATCGGTGTATCTTATTCGTTTTGGATGAGAAAATAAGTTAGCTAACATGACATAGTTTACAGATAAACAGTGTTGGCGCCTCCAAGCACCTTCTTGCAATAGGTCAGCTACACCTGGAGATTCTCATCGTTGGAAGACACTTCTCGGATATCATCGACGTACGGCGGACCTATAGAGGAGCAAATGTTGTCTGAGACCATTTTCTAGTCATTGTTAAGTTACACCAGAAGAAACCCCCAAGGCTTCGGAGAACACCACCACCGAGGCGATGTGGCGTATGGTCGAGCAAGCCATCAGCCGTCTTCTTCTTTGGCACTACAACTTCGGAAGGTCGACAACTTCGGCCTGCTATTTCTAGCTACCTATTACTTAGTTTTACCCATTCTTGGATAGGCAGTCTTGCGTTTCCTGTGCGTTAGTCCTGTGCCAACTTCCGACTCATAACAGTCCTAAGTATTGCCGATAAGCTACTGTCCCACATAATTTTCTACAGATTTCATCGGAAGCTACCAAGCTGGATTTGTCAAATCTAGGGAAATTGATTTTCCCGATTTTCTTGTCGGAAGCTCAGACCGTATTAGAGCAAAACTGGAAATCAGTGGATGCTTCCTCGGCACGAATGTAACTTCGGACAACAAACGTAAGCAGCAAAAATTGAAAGCGCATAGTTCAAGAGAATCGTGCTCTACAATCTCATGCGATCTAGAAAACTCCAACAGCACACAGAATACACAATATATCGCACCTGGAAACTTCCGGTGGTCGTCTACGGACACGAGTCCTGGAATATGCAGGTCAAGAAGAATAAATGCTAGAGTACTTTTACAAATCGTAATATAATGAGGATTTTTACGCGTCGTTTATCGATTTACGAAAGATAGGGGACTTAATTATATTTTAAATCATTCTCTGGTGGGGAGTAGGAGCAACACATCCGGAATTTTCACAATGGGGAATAAGTTCGTAGCGTTTCGTTTTTTTTATTTCTTTGATATTTTTAACTTTCCTAAAGTTATATTTGTGTGCTGTAGAATAAAACATTTTTTAGTAAACTTTTAGTATAATTGCACACTAGAAACATTTGGTTTTGTCTGTAAACTTTAATCCAACAAACATCGGTGGAAAGCTATAGGGCCAGGCCGTTCTATATGAATATAAAAAAAAAAACCATTGGTAGGATTGCTCTAGGAAACGCCCTAATCCTGAAAAAGTGTTGATCTGGATGGTACATGCATCATTTGTGATAATAACACATTAAAAATTTGAGCAATACACATGTTTTGTGTAAAAATGGTATGATTAAATTCAAAATAATTGCGCCATGGCTGCGTACGTGGTTTGTTTGCGTTGGGAAGGAATCAACCTGATAACGTAAACATAAGCTTCCTGTATTCAATTTTGACAGCCAAACAGAAAAAAAGAACCGACAAACAACACATGGAAGAAGAAGTAGAAAGCATTTCTTGTCGACGCCATTGACGAATCCAGGTGTAGTGAAGCGCTCGACCAGCAGTTTACCGTGTTTTATCGCTACCTATCGTAAATAAATACAGAGAAAACTATTTCGGACAGAATTAGTCATGTACGAGAATGAGGAAGGTATGTATTTCTAATCTATCTCTACCCGTTATGTGCCCTATTTTGATGTGTCAACATTTCACAACTTTCTTCCGGTACGGCGGGGTTTCGCGAAGACCATTTCGAGGAAGAAGATCCGGAGGAGATTTCGCACGAACTGTGGCAGGAAGCATGCTGGATCGTGATCAACGCATACTTCGACGAGAAAGGTCTCGTGCGGCAGCAGCTGGACAGCTTCGACGAGTTTATTCAAATGTCCGTCCAAAGGATTGTGGAAGATTCGCCGGCCATCGAGCTGACGGCGGAAGCGCAACACTCGTCGGGCGAGATCGAAAACCCTACCCGGTACCTGCTCAAGTTCGACCAGATTTACCTTTCGAAACCGACGCATTGGGAAAAGGATGGTTCACCTTCGCCCATGATGCCGAACGAGGCGCGTCTCCGCAATCTGACCTACTCCGCTCCGCTGTACGTGGACATTACCAAGACGAAGTTGATGGAGGGTCAGGATCCGGTCGAGACGCAACATCAGAAAACGTTCATCGGAAAGATTCCGATCATGTTGCGCTCCACGTACTGTCTGCTATCTCAGCTGACGGATCGTGATTTGACTGAGCTGAACGAGTGCCCGCTCGATCCGGGCGGCTATTTCATTATCAACGGTTCGGAGAAGGTGCTGATCGCGCAGGAAAAGATGGCCACCAATACGGTGTACGTGTTCAGCATGAAGGATGGTAAATACGCGTACAAGACGGAGATCCGTTCCTGTCTGGAGCACAGTTCGCGACCGACTTCCACCCTGTGGGTGAACATGATGGCACGCGGTGGGCAGAGCATCAAAAAGTCCGCCATCGGACAGCGCGTGATAGCGATCCTGCCGTACGTGAAGCAGGAAATTCCAATCATGATTGTGTTCCGTGCGCTCGGGTTCGTCGCCGATCGGGACATCCTCGAGCACATCATTTACGATTTTGACGATCCGGAAATGATGGAGATGGTGAAGCCTTCGCTCGATGAAGCGTTCGTCGTGCAGGAACAGAATGTGGCGCTCAACTTTATCGGCGCTCGTGGAGCTCGTCCCGGTGTCACGAAGGACAAGCGTATCAAGTACGCGAAGGAAATCCTGCAGAAGGAAATGTTGCCCCATGTCGGTGTGTCCGATTTTTGTGAAACGAAGAAAGCTTACTTCCTCGGTTACATGGTCCATCGGTTGCTGCTGGCTGCGCTCGGTCGTCGCGAGCTGGACGATCGTGATCACTATGGTAACAAGCGTCTAGATCTAGCCGGTCCACTGTTGGCGTTTTTGTTCCGTGGGCTTTTCAAAAATCTGATGAAGGAGGTACGAATGTACGCACAGAAGTTTATCGACCGCGGGAAAGACTTTAACCTCGAGCTGGCCATCAAAACAAAGATTATTACGGACGGGTTGCGGTACTCGCTGGCCACCGGTAACTGGGGCGATCAGAAGAAGGCCCATCAAGCGCGAGCCGGTGTGTCGCAGGTGTTGAACCGACTGACGTTTGCCTCTACGTTGAGCCATTTGCGACGCGTCAATTCACCGATCGGACGTGACGGTAAGCTGGCCAAACCTCGCCAGCTGCACAACACCCTTTGGGGCATGATTTGCCCGGCCGAAACGCCCGAGGGAGCGGCTGTCGGTTTGGTGAAGAATTTAGCGCTGATGGCTTACATTTCCGTCGGTTCCCAACCGTCACCCATTCTGGAGTTCTTGGAAGAGTGGTCGATGGAAAATTTGGAAGAAATTGCCCCTTCGGCGATTGCGGATGCAACGAAAATCTTCGTCAACGGTTGCTGGGTGGGCATTCACCGTGATCCGGAACAGTTGATGGCAACGCTGCGCAAGCTACGGCGACAGATGGATATTATCGTGTCGGAAGTGTCCATGATTCGAGATATTCGTGATCGCGAAATTCGTATCTACACCGATGCCGGACGTATCTGTCGGCCGCTACTGATCGTGGAGAATGGATCGCTGCTGTTGCGTAAAAACCATATCGACATGTTGAAGGATCGTGACTACAATAACTACGGATGGCAGGTGCTGGTGGCGTCCGGTGTGGTCGAGTACATCGATACGCTCGAGGAGGAAACGGTCATGATTGCGATGACACCGTACGACCTGAAGCAGGACAAGGAGTACGCGTACTGTACGACGTACACGCACTGTGAGATCCATCCGGCGATGATATTGGGCGTTTGTGCGTCCATTATTCCGTTCCCCGATCACAACCAGAGCCCGCGTAACACGTACCAGAGTGCTATGGGTAAGCAGGCGATGGGAGTGTACATCACGAACTTCCACGTGCGTATGGACACGCTGGCGCACGTGCTGTACTACCCGATGAAACCGCTCGTAACGACACGCTCGATGGAGTACCTTCGGTTCCGTGAGTTGCCGGCCGGTATTAATTCGATCGTGGCCATTCTTTGCTACACCGGCTACAACCAGGAGGACAGCGTTATCCTAAACGCATCGGCCGTCGAGCGTGGCTTCTTCCGGTCGGTATTCTATCGATCGTACAAAGATTCGGAAAGTAAGCGCATCGGTGATCAGGAGGAACAGTTCGAGAAACCGAACCGACAGACGTGTCAGGGCATGCGGAACGCGTTGTACGACAAGCTGGACGAGGACGGCATTATTGCACCGGGATTGCGTGTGTCCGGCGATGATGTGGTGATTGGCAAGACGATCACACTTCCCGAAACGGACGACGATCTGGATGGTACGACGAAACGTTACACCAAGCGAGATGGATCGACGTTTTTGCGAAACTCGGAAACTGGTATTGTCGATCAGGTGATGCTGACCCTGAACAGTGAGGGCTACAAGTTCTGCAAGATTCGTGTACGATCGGTACGAATTCCACAGATTGGGGATAAGTTTGCCTCGCGCCACGGACAGAAAGGTACGTGCGGTATTCAGTACCGGCAGGAGGATATGCCGTTTACCTGCGAGGGTATTACGCCAGACATTATCATCAACCCACACGCTATCCCGTCGCGTATGACCATCGGGCATTTGATCGAGTGCATCCAGGGAAAGCTGGGCTCGAACAAGGGCGAAATCGGTGACGCTACACCGTTCAACGATGCGGTGAACGTGCAAAAGATCTCCACCTTCCTGCAGGAGTACGGGTACCATCTGCGTGGCAACGAGGTCATGTACAATGGGCACACCGGGCGTAAGATAAATGCACAGGTTTTCCTCGGTCCGACCTACTACCAGCGTTTGAAGCATATGGTGGACGACAAGATTCACTCGCGTGCCCGTGGCCCGGTACAGATACTGGTGCGCCAACCGATGGAGGGTCGTGCCAGGGATGGTGGGTTGCGTTTCGGTGAGATGGAGCGTGATTGTCAAATTTCTCACGGAGCGGCACAGTTTCTGCGCGAGCGTCTTTTCGAGGTTTCGGACCCGTACCGGATTCATGTGTGTAACTTCTGTGGACTGATCGCGATCGCTAATCTGCGCAACAATACGTTCGAGTGCAAGGGTTGCAAAAATAAAACACAGGTAAGGGGGGGGTCGTCGTCTCGCTGGCGGAAATGTGTAGTAACGGGAATGCTTCTTTTTTTTCTTTGTATCTTGTAGATATCTCAGGTGAAGCTACCTTACGCAGCAAAACTCCTATTCCAAGAGCTGATGGCAATGAATATCGCTCCTCGTTTGATGGTGCTGTAAGCAAAAAGGAAGCTCAAGACATAGCACGACGCGGACATTTCCGGTTTCGGAGGATCGGTATAGCTGTTGTGCGTGCTGCATACAGTGTATTGTGGTTTTTATTTTCTTTAGAATAAAAAGTGTATTTAAATAAAGTATGAGAAGAGTTTTTTGAATGAATGTTTTTATATACACTCGCGAATCGCAACATTCAAAAATTGTACATAAAATTATCCGACAAACATTCGCAATAGACAACCGGGCATTTGAGGGTTAAATGAACCCGAACTGTCTGATTGCGGGGTTACCTTGACAGCTGAACTGTCAAACGAAAAAGTCCAAATCAGCCGACAGGTGAAAAAATAACCAATCAACCGCGTTTGCCTCCGTCTCTCGGCTGCCGAAAGCAAATAAAAATCAGCTCCGTTTTGAATAAAAATTAACAGCAGCGCGAAATTGTGAAGTCGGCGGTGGCAGTACAGACACGGGTGCGCTTGCAAAAATGAGGTATAGCGCCGGACATGTCTGTTCCCGTGGGTTCGTTTTGCTGCTAGTTCTATTATCGACCTGCAGCGGCTTATACGAGGACCAGATAGGAAAATTTGATTGGTAAGTCACCACTGCACCTACATGGTTGCTTTGTTCCCATCAACTGGTTACATTGCTAGTTAACTTTCGTGTTACACCTTCCAGGCGACAACAGTACGTAGGAAAGATAGTAGATGGTGCCTTCGATACGTCCTCCGTCGATCGGATAATCGTTGCGACCGAGAGCAACGTGCTAGCGGCAATTAGCGCCAAAACGGGTGATATTCTTTGGCGTCAGGTGTTGGAAAATGGTCCTCGTGGCACGGTAAAGCTGTTGCACGTAACAACCCCTTCGTCTACAGGGGCGCGATTGAATAGGGGTGGAAACAGTGGGTATGATGTGATCACTGTTACCGGCAGCAATCCGGCACTGGTTCGTGGCTGGAACTCGAATCTGGGTACGCTGGAATGGGAATGGTCCCTGCTACCGACGGTTGCGGAAGAATCGGCATCGGTAGCACTTTGGTTCGAGCACGACGGACTGCTGTACCATGTGGTACCTGTCTGGGGATCACACCTGGAGGTAACGCCGTACCAGGCAGTTTCGGGTCAGCAGGCACGGTCAACGACGACCCGCATTGCAGCGGGTTGGATTGCAAAGGATCGTTGCGTTTTGGCCGGTTCATTCTTTGCCTGCGGCATCAAAGAACAGTTGCTCGCGCTGGATCTGGCGGCGGATGCTAGCAGCACGGTCGTTTCGAAACCACTCGGCTCGGAAGCGGTAGGCAGCCCGCGAGCGGTACGCGGTGAACCGGCTGTCATCCAGAACGGGCGCTACTATTCATTGCGCTCCGATCAAAAGCTTGCCTTCGGAACGCGGGATGCCGCGCTCGTCGATCGTATGGTGCAGGAAGGCGAACCGATCCTTCTGCAGGGTATGGTCGATCGGGTAAACAACAAGCTCACGATCAATGCACACCGGTTGCGTGATTTTGTGCGTTTTGATCCAATAGAGTTCAGCACGGACTTTAGTGACGCTCTGGGCGATCCGGAGCTGGTTGCGATTCGCTGCAAACAATCGTCCGGCGGTGGTTCATCGCGGGGCGGAGCTGGACTGGTGTGCCGCGTGCTTTTGTCCACCGAAGATGGTGCGATCGTGCTAGTGCAGCAGGGAAAAATTAAATGGGTACGCGAGGAAGCACTGGCGGAGGTGGAAACGGCCGAGTTCCTCGATCTAACGCTTTCGGATGCGGAAGGAGCCATCGAGGAGGAGCTTAACAACAAAAATGGTAAGGGTGTTGTGGTTTCACACTTCAATCCAAGTAGCACATGTGGAATATCCAATAATGTAATGTATCTAAACTTACTGTTTACTTCAAATTATCGTTCACTTGCCACACAACATGCCGGAATTGTTCGAACTGGTCGCTATAAAGCAGAAGAAAATGGGCCGGAATGTGAGTTCAAATGCTCTAATGTTGAGCCGTATGCTGCAACGTGGGGCAGCCAGGCTACAGTATCTTAGTTTTGTGTGACTGTGTTTGTGTGTGATTTCGATCTCAGCTACGTTTGCTTAATTGGTTGTGTTTCGTTAAGTTGCCATGACTATCGACTGGAATCGATCATGAATATTTTTGCTTAGCCGTTACTTTTTGCTGTTATTTAGTTCTTATAATAGATTTATATAATGATTTTGTATTTTGTTCCTTTTTTTTATTTGCTTTTCTCTTTTTACGATCCACAATTAACACGCTCCTTCTTTGATCAAACCCTAGGGGATGTGTTCGGAGCGTTCCAACGGCGTATTACAGCACAAGTGTCGCACGTGAAAAACCTCTTCCTGCATGTTCTCGGTGTTGGACCGGCCCCATCGAAAGCTCAACGTGCCGGTCTAGTGAGGGATGATTTTGGACTGCACAAGATGCTCGTGGTGGTCACATCCAGCGGAAAAATGTTCGGCATCGATAATGTATCTGGCAAGCATCACTGGGTGCGCTATTTACCATCATTCACCGGGTTCGGCAATGGCCAGCCGATGAAACTGTTGGTACAGCGCACATCTCGTTTCTATCCACTGCCGGCCCAGTGCGTCTTGCTGGGTCGTGAAAAGGGCGACTCCAAAAAGGGCCTGCTGTACATATTTAACCCCATCACGGGACAACCGGTTGCCGGTGGCGGTTTAATCGAGCTCCCGTACCGTGTCCAGCAGGTGTCGCTCTTACATCAAACGGGACCCGATTTTCTCAAAGGTTTGCTGCTGCTTGACTACAATAACAATGCGCACGTCGTGCCGGAAACATTGGCAGCGCATGCAGACAATTTCTATCTGTTCACCACCGATCAACGTATGGCGCAGATGCGTGGCTTCCTTGTGCAGTACCGTGCCGGTCGGCTTGAAACCATACCGACGTGGCAGATCGATTTGAGCGGTGCGAGCAAAAGCCAACAAATTGTCGCCTGCGAAGGCAAAAGCCCGATCGAGCACGTGCATTCGCAGGGTCGCGTCATGGCGGACCGTTCGGTACTGTACAAATACATCAATCCGAATCTTGTGGCCGTCGCTACCACCGGACCGGATAACATACACAAATGTGAGCATGAAACAGTTTCGAGATGGATACGGCAGGAGTATCGAATGCGCTAATTTATGCTCTGTTACCTGTTTTTTTGTTTGTAGACATATTGAACGTGCATTTGGTGGACGTTGTTTCTGGCTCGATTGTGTTTTCGATGTCGCATAAACGTATCCGGCCGCCGCTACATATGGTGCACTCGGAGAACTGGCTAGTTTATTCGTACTATAATGATAAGGCACGCCGAACGGAGATAAGTAAGTACACTCTTAGGAAGAAAAGCTCATTCGAAATTCGTTGGTTTACGATCCTCATGCCTGCGCTAACGTGTAGGAACGTTAGATCAGTAAAATATAAACCATAAAGCACTTTACATGACATCTTCAAGTACACGTCGAACAGTGTGTGGCGCGGTTAAGATAGAAAACAACCGCTTTTGGGGACGAATAACCCTGAAATGTTGCTCGAAGGGACGTTATACTCACTTATACGTTATAAAGTTATTGTTTGGTGGGGTTTAGAAAGGATAACAGCGCCACGAGCATTGGTGAACGATATCGCATCATGTTACGCACTCGATTGTCGCAAGACGACGCAACATGATGTTGCACAGCCTGTCCAACAATGGATTTATTGCTTGCTATTGTTACTGACAACAGCGAATTCTATTAATCGGATAACGGCCACAAAAGTCATCAGTGTTCACTTACTTATTTACTTACTTATCAGGCGCTACAACCGCTTCGCGGTCTTGGCCTGCTGCAACAATCCTCGATACCGCTCACGGTCTAGCGCCGTCGTCTGCCAATCCAATATCCCGGCCGTTCTGGCGGACGCATCTACGCCATCACTCCATCTCAGTTTGGGCCTACCACGCCTCCTCTGTCCATGTGGACGGCCTAAAAGGACTTTACGGGCTGGGTCGTCCGGTGCCAGTCTCATGACATGACCAGCCCACCGGAGCCTGGCGAGCCTAATTCGCTGCACGATGGTAAGATCACCGTACAGCTCATAGAGCTCGTCATTGTAGCGGCTTCTCCATTGTCCTTCCACACATACGGGGCCAAAAATCCTTCTGAGCATCTTCCTCTCGAACGCGGATAAGAGGGTTTCATCAGTTTTGGACAAAGTCCATGTCTCAGAGGCGTATGTGAGTACTGGGACTATAAAGGTTCTGTACAGTCCCAGCTTCGTTCTTCGCGACAGGTATTTTGAGTAGAGAAGTTTCCTCAGGCTGTAGTATGACCGGTTGGCAGTCAGCACCCTTGCGCGCAACTCAACGTCTATGTTGTTATCGGTGCTGACTTTTGACCCCAGATAGATTAAGTTTTGGACGACTTCAAAGGTGCGCTCACCTATCTGTACATCACCCCTGCGTAAATCAGTGTTTGTTAGCAGGGCCGCTGGTGGTGCCACCATTATTTTGGTTTTTGCCTCGTTGATCTCCAACCCGAGGTTCAGTGCCGCATCCTTTGGTAAGCTTCTGCTACATAGGAGAGCCTCAAACCAATGATGTCTATGTCATCAGCGTATTCCAAGATCTGGAGTGACTTATAGAAGATGGTCCCCGAAGTTTCCACCTCCGAGTCTCGGATGGCCCTCTCTAGCGCCAGATTGAATAGGAGGCAAGCAAGCCCGTCTCCCTGGCGCAAACCCTTGGTGGTAGCAAAGGGCCCTGAGAGTTTTCCATCCACCTTCACCTGGCATGTGATGTTGGTCATTGTCATACGTACAAGCCTGGTAAGCTTGGCCGAGATTCCAAATGAGCTCATTGCGTCGTACAGTTTTACCCTGGCTATGCTATCATATGCGGCTTTAAAATCAATGAAGAGATGGTAGGAGTGTAGCTGCTGCTCCGCCATCTTCTCCAAGATTTGCCGCATGGTGAATATCTAGTCAGTGGTTGATTTTCCGTTTCGGAATCCTCTCTGATAGTTTCCAACTATCTCTTCAACGAATGGGACAGTGTTCACTGCTCCTGATAATTTCCTCTGACGATTATCAATAGAGAAAGAATTAATTGAATAAGTTACTACTCTTCAACAACTTATGGTCGATATACGCCGAGGAATTGGCGCCTTTCAATCTCATTTTTTCCCCATTTGAAGAACCGTCAGGCCCTATAACTAAATTCAAATCGTTTTATTCGTAACGAAAAATGCCCAAAATCCATGAGGATTTCTATACAACCAAATTGAAGGTGGCCACTTGATTGATGTTATCTTAAAAAAGTAACCAATAAACTACACACTATTGATAAGTTCCCTTTGGTTGGCTCCCTAGGGCGAGTTCCCTTTGGCAAGATCCTCACTATAAGGCACCTAAAAGCCGCCCATAACATTTCACTGATGTTACAAACATATTCAATTGAAAATTTGTGTTTTGTTTTATTTATTTTACACTTGATGGGTTTTCCATAAAATTGAAACAATTTAAACAACAAAATAGAATAGGATAAAGCAATCATTTCAAGGGCGTTGTTTGCCACAAAACTACTTCCTTCGCATAGTGTTACTTCTTGATGAATATGGGAACTTTCTGCCATTTTCAGACGTCTAACTTGCGACGGCAGAATTCATTAAATACCCGATCCCCACCGACCTGTAGTTCCCTCAGGGAACTTCCCTGTCGGTAACTTGTTGTTCACCAGCATTTTCAATTGCTCAGACACAGTTGAACTCGGTCGGCGAATTGCATTGTCCATGGTTGTAGATTTTCATCGGCAAAGTGTGAAACGAATTTTTAACATCAATTTTCAATTAAAATCGTAACATTCGAAAGTGTGAGCAACTCGCTCGACTTGATGCGATTGTTGAAATATCACAGCACGTTGTTGAAGAACGCTACAAAATTACATCGATCATCGATCTGATGATGTCCAAAGCGACATTCATGGATATAGAAAAAGCTGTCAGAATAGTTGTAAAATCACCAGTTTCCGAAGAATTCAGTAATTAAGATGTCCAACTATTCACTCGATGCTGAAGGCATGAATAATCCATCGGGCGTACTGGTCAACTGTGTGACCAATTTGTCCTTAGGTTCTCTTAATTCAATCGTACGTTATGCAATAAGATCGCTTCAAGATGAGCTCATGTGTTGTACCTTGTTTGTTTGTTCCGTTTCCAGCATCGATCGAGCTGTACGAGGGTAAAACACAAACCAACAGCACCGTCTGGAGCTCGCTGGATGCGCCGCCACTTCCGATGGTCGAACGCCAATCCTACATTCTGCCGATGGCAGTGGCCGCCCTGAAGGAAACGATCACCGAGAAAGGTATCACCAGCAAGCACATTCTGGATGCGCCGCCACTTCCGATGGTCGAACGCCAATCCTACATTCTGCCGATGGCAGTGGCCGCCCTGAAGGAAACGATCACCGAGAAAGGTATCACCAGCAAGCACATTCTAATCGGGCTCACGACCGGCGCCGTTGCCGAAATGTCTTGGGCACTGCTCGATCCCCGCCGGCCCGTTACATCCCCGGAGAAGGCACGCGAAGAGGGCATTGTACCGTACATGCCAGAGCTGCCGCTTCCGCACGAGATTCTCATCAACTACAACCAGACGGTGGCACACATTCGAGGCATGCACACGGCACCATCGGGACTGGAGAGCACCTGTCTGGTGTTGGTGCACGGACTGGATCTGTTCGTGACGCGTGTTTCACCCTCGAAAACATTCGATTTGCTGAAGGAAGATTTCGATTACTTCCTCATTACGGTTGTGCTGGTGGTGCTAACCACCACATCCTTTGTGGTGAAGCAGCTTGCATCGAAAAAGATCGTCAAGCAGGCGTGGAAGTGATCACCCTCGCTACGAACGGTAACAACCGGAGCGGGCAAAGCGTGTTTAACAGTATGTGTGTGCGTCGTATGTATGCATGGTATGTGATGTGTGTGTGTGTGTCGGTGGTGGTGGTAACGCCATCATGTGTGCGTGTGTATTGTACAACCAAAAAGACATTTAAATGCATTTTCATTTCAAAACCTACATTAACTGCGCCTGATCGGACTTTTGTTGAACCAGGGGATTCTACCTTTTTGTGTTCGTGTGGCAGCTACTGATTAGTTTCCAATTGGTGTCGTTGCGTGTGGATAAAATCACAACAATTCATCACAGATTGATTCGCTGATAAATATGATCGTCCATCCAACATTGGTATGGTGGGGTGTATGGCAACTGTGTTTGTTTTTTAAATTTTCCTATAGTTTCTAGTACACACTACAGGAGGTCGCGGTTGCGATGCATTTAACTCGATGCATCAACGCTAGCTGGCTCTTGATGTGTAGTTAGAATTATTTTGTTTTTATTTTGTCTACGGTAGTTTTATGTTCTAGACCAAATAAAAATTAAAATCGGAGAAGGAACGTTGAAGGATGTGACGCGACTAGAGAACTGTACTGAGTGGTGCATGAGTAAGTTACGTTCTTTCGGAAAGAAAATCAAACGGAGACAAGAGAGTATTAAGCGATGAATTCAACTCACACACAAACATTATCTTTACAAAACGCAACATTACAAAGAATGTGGTCACCTTAATATTTTAATCAGTCAACATGTGTTTGCTATCTAACTGAAATGCACAACTTTTTTTATGTATGTCCTCCTTGAAACTAAGGTGACAACAAACGATTTTCGTTAACATTAAAAAAACAGTAAAAGAAGCAAATAACCACACAAAAAAATATTTTATCAACAATTCGATTAACTCTACTATCCACCAGGCATTCTGGGCAGTCTTACTCGGGAACTGCGAGATGATTGTGCTTCTTCGGGCGATGGATTAACGGCTGGCAAAGAAAAAGAAAGTACGCATTACGGATTAACTTAGCGCGTTAATCGAACGCTAGTTGTCGAACAGTAGAACACTTACGAGTAGAAGACATACGGCGTCGTTTTGGTTGTGGAGAACCTCGTACGGTTTCCTGCTGTCGTGGCTGTTGTCGTGGCTGCTGTCGTGGCTGCTGTTGTGGCTGTTGTCGCGGTTGTTGTTGCGGCTGCTGTCGCGGTTGCTGTTGTGGCTGCTGTTGCTGTAAACCACTCGGTCCCGCTTCCTGCGAGTCACTGATGCCCTGCAGCGGTCTAATGCGAGACACCGGTATTGAACTGGCAGTGGACGCTATGCTAAGATTGGGCGAGATACTTCTGATGCTCTCGGACAGTGGTAAAATCGGTTCGATCTCAACATCCTGCGAACTAACGTCGATCGAACCGAATGAAGGTTGCTGTTGAACTTCCTGCGAGCTCAGTATCGAGCGCACCTCCGATTGTTGGCTTTCGGGTAGCTGCAACTGATCCTCCGGGTCGTCGTTTATAGATTGCGAGCTGAACTGTATCGTATTGGCATCGTCCACATCGCTTTCACCGGCCGCGCTTGATTGATCCGACCCTTGCGTACGCATCAGGTATGTATCCGTTGGAAAGAAGCTGCACTGGGTTATGCTACCCCGTGACCGTCCCCGTACCGTTTGCGATTGGAACGGGGTGCGTTCAATCAGCATATCGAAATCATCATAAAATGGACGGTTATTGCTCGTATTGTAAGCCATACATATTGCCTTGTACTTCTTCCGCAGCTCTCTATACATTTCGGCCATCGACGCATACTTTCGGAATCCGATTTGATGTACCGGCGGGAAGAGTTGATACAGCTTCCTAATTTTTGCCGCTACTGGCTGTGGTTTGCGCGCAATGGTCTTATAGTTGGAGTAGATTTTGCTGAGCTCGGTGATAATGAGACGATTTTTTGTTGCAAATTTATGATAGTACGGGTTGTAGTACTCATATCCCTGGAACATCGATAGGAATTCGTGATTGTTTAGCAAGCTGCCGGGAAGGTACAATTCGTCCCCATCGTTCCCCGTCGACGGTGGTTTAGGAAGACAATTCACACAAAAGAAGTTATGTTGTGGCTTTTGATGGAAATGGAGGGAGAGAGAGAAACAGAAGAATGGAATTAAAAATAAGCGATAGACACACAACACCCGCACTCTGACGCATTCCTAACTACTTACGGGCAATGTTTTTGCGACCATATCGAGCGCTTTTTTCGAAACGACATAAAAAATAAAAGGCGTATAACACTGGCAGAGGCAGCATCTT